>CM042441.1:1550717-1570717 GCA_023631565.1 Gymnocephalus cernua
TTATTACATTTAGTTTATGTTTCTGTCTCTTTTTGAAACAACCATGTGACGTATTTCAATAATGTCGTGAATCTAAATCTGTTATAAAAACAGTGAATCCCAAAAACCTTCAATTAATATTAATCATGTGATTAACTGTTATTTATTTATATAGTAACTTTAATTTGACACTAGCAGACCAACAGTGATTCACACTCAGACACAAAATTACAAAATCACACTACTCTCTACTCCACTCGTTACATTGATAGATGAAGCTGTGACAGATGAATGTAGTGGAGTAACTAAAGTAACTAGTAACTAAAGCTGTAACAGATGAATGTAGTGGAGTAACTAAAGTAACTAGTAACTAAAGCTGTAACAGATGAACGTAGTGGAGTAACTAAAGTAACTAGTAACTAAAGCTGTAACAGATGAATGTAGTGGAGTAACTAAAGTAACTAGTAACTAAAGCTGAAACAGATGAATGTAGTGGAGTAACTAAAGTAACTAGTAACTAAAGCTGAAACAGATGAATGTAGTGGAGTAACTAAAGTAACTAGTAACTAAAGCTGTAACAGATGAATGTAGTGGAGTAACTAAAGTAACTAGTAACTAAAGCTGTAACAGATGAATGTAGTGGAGTAACTAAAGTAACTAGTAACTAAAGCTGAAACAGATGAATGTAGTGGAGTAACTAAAGTAACTAGTAACTAAAGCTGTGACAGATGAATGTAGTGGAGTAACTAAAGTAACTAGTAACTAAAGCTGTGACAGATGAACGTAGTGGAGTAACTAAAGTAACTAGTAACTAAAGCTGTAACAGATGAACGTAGTGGAGTAACTAAAGTAACTAGTAACTAAAGCTGTAACAGATGACTGTAGGGGAGTAACTAAAGTAACTAGTAACTAAAGCTGTGACAGATGAATGTAGTGGAGTAACTAAAGTAACTAGTAACTAAAGCTGTGACAGATGAACGTAGTGGAGTAACTAAAGTAACTAGTAACTAAAGCTGTGACAGATGAACGTAGTGGAGTAACTAAAGTAACTAGTAACTAAAGCTGTAACAGATGAACGTAGTGGAGTAACTAAAGTAACTAGTAACTAAAGCTGTAACAGATGAACGTAGTGGAGTAACTAAAGTAACTAGTAACTAAAGCTGTAACAGATGAACGTAGTGGAGTAACTAAAGTAACTAGTAACTAAAGCTGTAACAGATGAATGTAGTGGAGTAACTAAAGTAACTAGTAACTAAAGCTGTAACAGATGAATGTAGTGGAGTAACTAAAGTAACTAGTAACTAAAGCTGTGACAGATGAACGTAGTGGAGTAACTAAAGTAACTAGTAACTAAAGCTGTAACAGATGAACGTAGTGGAGTAACTAAAGTAACTAGTAACTAAAGCTGTAACAGATGAACGTAGTGGAGTAACTAAAGTAACTAGTAACTAAAGCTGTAACAGATGAATGTAGTGGAGTAACTAAAGTAACTAGTAACTAAAGCTGTAACAGATGAATGTAGTGGAGTAAAAAGTACAATATTTCTCTCTAAAATGTAGCGGAGTAGAAGTAGAAAGTGACATGAAAAGAAAAGACTCAAGTAAAGTACAAGTACCTCATCATCTGGACTAAAGTACACTACTGGAGTAAATGTACTTAGTTACATTTACACCAGTGAAAATAACGAGACAAAAGAAAAAGAAACTGAATGCTGAAGAATGTTTCAGGGTTGTGCTGCCATCTACTGGCCCTGCACGGTATTACCTATATATATACTGTGTGTGTGTGTGTGTGTGTGTGTGTGTGTGTGTGTGTGTGTGTGTGTGTGTGTGTGTGTGTGTGTGTGTGTGTCTGTGTGTCTGTGTGTGTGTGTGTGTGTGTGTGTGTGTGTGTGTGTGTCTGTGTGTCTGTGTGTGTGTGTGTGTGTGTGTGTGTGTGTGTGTGTGTGTGTGTGTGTGTGTGTGTGTGTGTGTAAGTGTGTTAATGAAATAAGATTCATGGGATTATATAGAGAATAATAATAAATTAAGAAATACCTTAATTGTGAAGGAAACATCTTTATTCTTTGATTTTCAAACAGAAACAGATTTACATTTGTTAAAACATGTTGAACTCATCAAGTCTTTTTAATCTTTAAACATTTATGGAAATAAATCACTAACAGCTGAAGCTGCTCCAATAAAACATGATTCAACACAGTTTATACAGAACCAGTGTTCATCCCTAAAGGAGATCAGGTCAACATTACTAAAGAAGAAGAAGAAGAAGAAGAAGACGAAGACGAAGAAGAAGAAGAAGAAGAAGAAGAAGAAGAAGAAGATGAAGAAGAAGAACATTTACAGAGGACACAGAGACACTGAGGAACCAGTGAAGAGGACCCCAAATCCAAACCCAGGATAGAGAGGTTGAGTGAATGTGGTGTAGAAGGTGTGGAGGTGGATCAGTGAGTCAGAGGAGACTGTGTAGAAGGACAGAGAGCCAGCAGGACAGTCCACATACACTGCTACTCTGTTAGAGACGGAGGAGGAAGTGAGGGCTGTTACTCTGTTATTGTGCCTGACAGAGTAACCACGATCATCAGAGCAGATCAGACTCCAGGACTGATTATTAGCTCCAAACCCACAGTCATCACTGTTTCCTCTCCTCCTGATTCCTCTGTAACTCACTGATATAAAAACCCATCCTCTCCTCTCGACCTCCCAGTAACAGCGACCAGTCAGACCATCTCTACACAGCAGCTGAGTCCAGGAGTCAAATCTCTCTGGATGATCAGGATATGACTGATCCTCCTCCACATATGTCACCTTCCTGTTGTTGTCAGACAGTTTGAGGTATCTGTGTACTGTGTTTGTGTCCAGTTCCAGTTCACAGACATCTGATGGAGAGAACAAGACACAATACAGCTGCAGTTAATAATTACCATAATGTTAACGAATGATATGTAATAATTTAATAATTAATAACTGGTTTATTAAGCATTAAATAACAATATTTATAGATTAAAAAATAAAATATATTTATAGCTTTAAAAACTTTATTAAACATTAACAAGTTATTATAATCATCAGATAACTTTATAATAACTATCCAAATAATGTTTATTGATACGATTTATTAATTTATTTATTAATCATTTACAAATACTTAAATATATAAAATATCATGATGTGAGCAACAATTAACTGTTAAAATAATATAAATTATAGCATAACTAATCATTAGTAAACATCATTGTGTTGTTAGTTAACAGTAAAATAATCATTAACTTAAGTTAATCTGACTATTAATTTATGATTTATTAGTGATGGTTATTATAAAATATTACCCAAAACATATCTGAAGGTTTTATTCTGTTCTCGTGTGATGCTCATTTATATAAAGTTCAAAGTGCCCATATTATTTTGTGTCTCTGGTGCTTCCACACACACTCAGAGAAAACCCATCCCTGTTGTTCTGAGTGAGATACGGTTTCTGAATGATTCCTGCCTTCAGTCTCAGGTGAGCTGGTCAACATCTGCAGGTACGTCTATGTTATCGGCCGAAACATTTGGTGTGTGCTAACCACTTTAGCTAATACCACATCAGCTAGCTTTTTCCTCTAACGTCAAGTCAGGATCAGCAGGGAGACTTCTTCTAAACAGGGAACACTTCCACCTTAGCGTGGAATACCTGCAGAACAGGGACAGGAAGTAGTTCTTCTGAAGATTATGGAGAACTAGTGTGTGTTGTAGCAGCGTTTTGCCATTGAGAACGAGGGGGCTAACCGGTAGCAGCGCTAGCTTCTAGCTAGTAGTCCTTACCTAGCTACTGAGCATGTGCAACTCCCAACAAAGATGGATCAGAAGTGAGATGTCTCACTCTGTAGCTAAAACAGAGAGCTCAACACACAGGGTGAAAAGAGGAGCTGCAGCAATGTGCAGCACAACAAAAATATGATGTTTTCTGAAAATTAAACCATGTAAACATATTCTGGTACAAACTCTAAATACAATTATGAACCTGAAAATGAGCAGAATATGGGCACTTTAATAATGATGCATGTAGTCAGTAATGTTCTAATGAATAAATACTATCAGCTGTGTATTTAAAGAGAAACTAACACACTTACATCTCATCAGATCACGTCTCTGCACCCTGGAGGAAGAAACACAGTCAGAATGATTTTCTATCCAACATGAGTCCTAACTGCTGTTAGACATGATGCATGATGTTTGTCAGAGAGACAGAGAAACTCATCTCAGTTAACTGGTCACTGGTATCTAAGAGGAACGAGAAGATAATGTAGAAATAATAAGAGACACAGACATCACTGATCTGCTCTGGTTTCACTAACGTCCTCCCACAGGATAAAACACAATGTGAAATATGCACGGAGACGTTTCTGCTCATCACATTGTTTGTTGCAGTACTCTCTGAAACATCACGCGGTCGTACAAACTAAATCATCTGTGAATAAGTAAGTAGGAGAGAAGAAGTCGAGGGCGGAGGTAAAGAAAAGCAGGCTGCCTGCCAACAGCAGTAAACACATTCATAAACACAACGTACTGGCAAATATTACATTTCTACATCTACTCTAATTATTAACGTGACTGGTCTATCTATAAGGATAATACCTAATCAGTAGAGAAAAGGTGATTCATTGGGAAAATACTTTAAGTTGACCTGATGATGGCACTAGACAGAAAGTCAGAATTACTACAATTCATCACATGGGGAACATTAATGTCTGAACCACATTTCATTAGAATCCATCCAATAGATGATGAGATGTGTTCACTTAAAGCTAAAAGTGTAAACCTGCTGGTGACGCCAGAGGATCAGTCAGAGGATCACTATGGATGAATCCTCTGGAGAATAAATGTCAGAATCAGATATTATCTCAACATATTTAGTAGTTGTTGAGATATTTCAGACTGGAACACAGCGTTGGACCAACATAACTCTCCCTAGAGCCATGCTGCTAACAGGACTAACATGAGAATGATTTTTGATGTTTCCATGTTTCCTAACTCAGACCTACTCTCTCCTCTGAACAGGAAGAAGTTCTTCAGCTGAAGGACAAGAACTTAGAGGCACCTGCAGAGTTTGAGCTCTCGTTGTTTGTTCATACCTGCGAGGGTCCAGAGCAGGCAGATTCAATCTTCTCTGGGGCTGTTGGATCCCCTCCACTAGAAGATGAAGAAGTCATATTTTATTAATCCAAGGAGGATAAATTACATTTTTCACTCTTGGAACGTTAACTAACTTGGTTGTGATTGGCCAGAGTATACTCGCAGAGTAAACAGTAAAGACAGACTGGGCCGGGCGGTAAAACTTGACCAATTTTCTGGCCAGTACACCGACGGAGTGACAGTAAAAACAAAGAACGATGTCAAAAAACGCTTAAAACCAGCGTTAGTCCCACCCATGGTGCTGATTGGATGATTGTTGTCATTGGCTCGATTGTTTTTTAACTGTGTTACTTTACGTACACACCGCCGCCGACGTGAGCTTCAAAGTTACAGGAAGTCATTCATTTTCAATGGAAGCTTCTCTCAGCTGCAAGAAGCGGCAAATCCGTTGGCCGTGACCAGGACATCAAGCAGAAAGTTGAAGTTTGGTCAACTTTATGGTAATGAGCTATGACGCGGTTCAACGGCAAACGAACAGCAACCAATGGGAATATATAGACGTCCTTCACGCTGGCTGGATCCAGAGAAACACACAATGTGAATGTCCCGCCACGTCAGAGCAGCCAACATGTCAAAAGCTTCCCTCGTACATTTTGACAAGCGTCCTTCACAGGGCGGCCAGAGATTCTTTTGCAGCTGAAGTCAGCGGCGGTGTGTATATACAGATATGTCACAATGTCAGAATATTAATCAGTAAACTTGGTGTCAGACAGGTTCAAAGGTCTGGACCAACAACAGACAACAGTAGCTCATGAATACAGACCTGAAGCCTCAGCGATTGAATCCCTCTGATCCTGCTCTCCTGATGCCATGCCTTTTCCTTCCTTTTGCTTCTGGAAACAGAAAGAGCCAGTTAAACAATGATAAAAACAATGATTTGCTGCATTGTGTCAAAATGTTATAGTGTCTCAGTGTGACTTGAGTGTTTATGAAGAGATTTGTTCCTCACCAGTTTGTTCAGCACTTCATAGACAGCATCAAAAATTGAATCTTTGTGCATCTTGAACAGTTTTTCTGTCTCAGTTGTACACTCTGTTGTACACAACATAGAGTAAAGAACGTTACCATCACAAGCAATTTTTCCACGTTAATTCAGAGTTTCAGAGGTAAATGAAGTAGTTTCCTCACCGAGGGCTTTAGGCCTTCGTTCAGGGTCATGATCCCAGCATCTCTTCATCAGTTCTGTCAACTCTGTCAACCCGGCAGCATCGCCCTTGATATCATCCAGCAGTGGCCGGTCTCCCAGCGGGACGCGCAACATCACTATTTCGGGGCGTGCATCTACATTGGAGGAAGAATTAAAAAGGCTGTCAGAGTGGCCTTGAGGTTAAATGAGACCTTGGTAATACCTGAATAGACGGTCTGGACTGATGCTGATGTAAAGGTTCAGGTTAAATCCTGGTAAATGGGACAAAAAAATAAATAAAACATTTCACTGAGTAGAGCTGTAAGAATTAACTGTACAATTAATTGTCGCAGAAATAATTACGATTAACAAAATAACTGTTTCTTTTAGCCAAATGTATTTATTTATGTATTACTTTTCGAACAAATGAATCCCACGATACAGGTTTGTTACATCAATGTCATGTGAGATAATGTAATAATACAATACAAGAGTACAGTCTATAAAGTAAAACCTGCCTCTTTATAATCATAAAAAATATTGTATTTTGTTCTTAAATTAACATAAAATTGACAATTACTGTAATATGCAAAACAAAGAAGTGATTACTGTACTTCTACATATTCATCAACTCTGTGTTGTAGATTTGGTCGCAGGTTCTCATCTACATCGCAATTAGCCAAACATCTTGGAAAAACCTTCGGGCTTGGCGAACAATGTGGTACAAGTATATATGTATATATACAGTATATATATATAAAGTATACATCTCAATCATCAGTAACGAGTTCGAAACAGTGTCTGATAAAACAGTAATACATTACAGTAAAGGTAGTACATGGGACCATAGAAACAGTGTCTGAAATATTACATCCATAGATACTGTCGTCTGATTGGTTCATGCTCCACACTAATTGGTGACAATGAATCTCGTTATCTTGAAACTTTCATGATCTAAACATGCAATATTGTTTGTCTGTTTCCATACAACTATGCATTAAGAGTACTGCAACAGTTACTTATCATTTTGAGTAGTTGTATTGATTGATAGTTAGATCATTGTAATGAAATGAATAGACAGTCATCTGGAATGTAATGTGTGAATTGCTTTTTGGAGTAGTAGTACTTTGATGTTAAGTTGTGTCATATTGAACAGCTGATCTTTGTTAAATGAACAAATGATCTTTGGTTTATGTGGATTGTATCCAAGCAAATGAAAAAAGTGTTAGAGTTTTGAAAAATGTGTATTTTGATCATTGGTTGTGAGTTTTGTGTCTAGAGTTTTGAAAAATTACATCAATGTTCTGAAATTAGAAGCAAAGTGATTGTAAAAAACGGTAACTAACAATGTAAAGATCAACAAGCCACTGATACATATGTTCAAATTTGATTAATTCAATAAATTATTAGTTTTTGTCTTAAATCCACCAGCCATTTTCATATTGTACCAACATTTGCAGCATCCTGAGACTTTATGGTTACTAGGAAAACTCAGCCCAGAGTTTTATTCTCCCCAAAATAAGTTTATTTTTAATTTTTAAAGAAGCTTACCAAAATATTGAATTTGTTGTTGCAATTTTCACTTTCTCTTGAAACTTTATTATAACAAAAATATAAAAGACATTGCAACTTTTTTCGCAATGTTTTACAAAAGCTCCCACAAAATCAGGCATTTTGGGCCGCAACAATCTAAAAAACAGAATCCTGGAGGGACTGCTAAAGACACAAGAGTCACTTACATTCATATGGTTGTTTCCCTGCGGCAATGGACCAAAGGAGTATACCATAACTGAAAGACAGACAGAGAGAGTTTCATGTCAGGATTATTATCCACTTCATAACAATCACACCCTGGTTGACTGCTGGCTAGGGTTTGTTGTCATCTGTAAATTAATGCTCATGTGAGAATGAGGATATTCAATGACGATAAGGAAATCTGTGCATGAAATCATATTAGTATTCCTCCTACCTGAAAACAATTCCCTCTCCTGTTAAAGGACTAAGTGACTGATATTTTGACTTCCTGTCAATACTGAACATGTGTTAGCATGGCAGCTGGAGTGATTGTGTCTCCAGTTATTATTAATTACATGAAAAATTAAAAAACCTTTACTGGTTTGATGCTCTTGTACCTGTAGATATCAAAGACTCTGGTAGGTTCGTATGATGTGCTTTTTAACGCCTCTGGTGGCATGTATTTATACGTCCCTCCTAGTGGTTCACCATTGGGAACATGTGTGACGCTGCAGGAAATCCGGGCAAGGCCAAAATCTGTAAGCTGCAGAGAGAATTAGCAAAGAGAGGAAGGAGGCAGAAGAGGTTATTTATTTGGTAACACGTTATTTGAAGGAGTGTGCAGAAGACTGACATGAAACCAGTCATGAACATGAAGGAGTCTTTATGAATGTTCATAACTGTTGTAATTAAAAGTCATCTGGTAAATGATGACACTTTTAATGCTAGCTTTCAAAGTTAGCATTGTTTGAAATGTTTGTGTGTTATGACAACTTGACCTTAACCTAAACAGCTAATTAAACAGCAAATTAAGCTAATTAAGACTATCAGCTCCACACAACTCTCTCTGTGGGTTGTTTTAACATTGGCCGTCATGGGGCTGTTAGTGTCAGACAAAGACCTTGACAAACGGGTAGTGCGGGTGAACAGGGAACGTCTGGAGGAGGCCCCTGTCTGAGAGATCTTTAACTCACACCTCTGGCAGACCTTTCTGGCCTTTCTTGTGAAGGTTGGGGGCATTGAACCTAAGTGGGCAATGTTCAAAGCTTCCATTGTTGATTGGTCGGTTCATTTGGCAGTTTTTACTAACGCAAATAATCTGCTTCAGACTTTTGGCATCACTTTTTGATGCTCTGAGTTGGGACCGATTTGGCGTTAAATGTACGTAAAAATGTACGTTTAAGTGACATGCGGGACAAGAACAGGACATGAACAACGGTCTTCTAGGGGAAAGTTCTGTGTTGTTTGACCCATCCACCCCCCAACCTGCCTCCTTACTAGGGTTGGGTACCGAAACTCGGTGCCAGTAGGTCCCCGGTTCCAGCGTAAACGGTAGTAACGAGACCGAATAACAACAAACATTTCGGTGCCTGACTTTCCACTACACTCGACAGCAGGTAACGTTAGCCTAGCGTTAGCTAGTTACTTAAACAGTGTAAAATGTGACTGTATATCAACAGTCTGCTCTGCAGCGCAGCAGAAAACACAGACTTTCACTGAAACTGGTAACCTACAGCCTCGCGGTGCATTCAAATATTGTAAAATATCCTTTTCCCATCTGGTGATTGTGTTTGTCGTTCAACAGCAATTTACTGGTGAAATAAGTTATTGTGTATTATAAGTTATAGTTATTACATTACTATTAAATCATTTAATTCTGACCATATGGCCTTAGTAATAAACAATGTGTTCTTAAATGTCACCGACTGTTGTTTAGTAGACCTTTCCTTCTTGTTTCTTCTTCTTTGTTTAAAAAACTTTCTTAAAAAGTATCGGTTCAGGCACCGTTTAGGCACCGGCACCATTTTAAAAGTACCGATTTAGCACCGGTATCAGAAAAAACCCAAACCATACCCAACCCTACTCCTTACCAGGAATTTGGATCTTGTGACGGTCCCTGTGTGATCTCTCTGTAGGAGTGATACCTCTCTGGTCTTACCTATCTTTGTTGTGAGTTGATTGCAGATCTGGTGCACCTGGAAGCGGGGAGCTGATAAAGCTCCACCTGGTCAGACTACACTCTCTCTTGACTACAACCTTGACATCAACCATGGCCTGATGTTCCTGCCTGCCACATCTTGTTTTGAGTTTATTTAAGTTAGACATACTTTGCACATTACCAGAACTATGTTTAGTTTATCCTTTTGTTATAAATAAATCAATTTTGATAATTTACGATGCCTCGCTCCGTCTTTTGTCATGGCCCTTGAGCCAGGTTATGACAATACTATTAATTAATACTATACATTTCCATTGTTGCTCTTCATAATATTATCATAGAGCGTTACGCTCGAGCTGCTGCTCTGCTCAAAGCATAACTCTCGCCAAAATGCAACCTAGGGTCTTTTTGTGAATGTTTCCGAGTCCAACATTTGTTTAAAAGCATAATTAGGACGGAATGGGAGTGCTAAGGGCACTACTATGATCGCATCAAAATCACTATTTTTAAAACACTAAGAAGTAGGGTTGGGTACTGAAACGCGGTTCTGATGTAAACGGTAGTAACGAGATCAAAAATTTCCGTGTCTGACTTTACACTACACTCGACAGCAGGTAACGTTAGCCTACCGTTAGCTAGTAGCGGGATTAAACACGTTAAAATGATGACGGGTAACATTAAACAGTGTAAAGTGTGACTGTATTTCACTGAGGATTCCAACACGGAGACGCAACAGTCTGCTCTGCAGTGCAGCAGCTGCAGTTGTCGGAATTAAACACAGACGGTCCATTCACTTAAAACAGGTTGCCTCATGGTACATTCAAAGTTATTGTAAAATACCCTTTCCCCATCTGGTGGTTGTCGTTCAACAGCAATTTGCTGGTTATAAGTTATTACATTATTATTAAATCTTTAATTTTGACCACATGGCCTTAGCAATAAACAAGCCGTTCTTTAATGTCGCTGACTGTTGTTTAGTACCCTCCTTTTTTAACATTTTTAAAAAGTATCGGATCAGGCACTGTTTAGGCACTGGCACTGTTTTAAAAGTATCGCTTTAGCACCGATATCAGAAAAAAAACAAATGATACCAAACCCCACTAAGAAGACTCGACACAACAATAAACTTTGCTTCAAGTATCTCCAGGAGCTCTACACATGAACTCAGCATTGAGAACATTGTTTGTGGACCCAGATTTACTAAAAATAAAAGTTTTCAATAACTCACTTTAGCAGCGGGTTTTTCCGCTCGCCACCATCTTGCCAGTCAAAAAGAGTCGATCTCCGAATGCGACGCAACAGGGAGGAGAGTAAAGATGGAAAGCTCCTAAAGCTTAGTTCCATATAAATGCACGGATAATTTGTTGCTTTGTTGTTAGTGAAAAACAATATTGACCTTGTAGTTGAAAAAGGAGCCTCATGTAAGAACGATATTGTCTCCTATGGAATCAGTTCATTCACATTCAGAGATCGACTCTTTTTGACTGAGAAGATGGCTGCGAGGGGGAAAGAACAACTGCTAACTTGAGTTGCTCAAAACCTTTATTTTTAGTTAACTCTGTGTACATAAACAATGTTCTCAATGCTGAGTTAATGTGTAGAGCTCCTGGTGATACTTGGAGCAAAGTCTCATGTTGTGTCGAGTCTTCTTAATGTTTTAAAATAGTGATTTTGATGCTATCATAGTAATGCCCCTAGCTCTCCCATTCAAAAGGCCATTTCACCGAAAGCGAGAATACGGTCAATCTTAAAAATGACGTTTTTGCTTTTAAACAAAAGTTTGACTCGGGTACATTCACAAAAACACCTTAGGTTGCATTTTGGCGAGAGTTACGCTTTAAGGGTGATTTTGGCGTCGCTATCTGACTATGAGAACCAATGAACAAGCATTCCTATTTTACAAGTTAGGAATGAGAACGGGATGTTCTGGAACCAAAATCATAAGGAGGGCATATCTTGATAACGCGTCATACTGTACAATGTTAAGGCCTGGAAAACAGTAAAACTATTTACTACCATATATTATCAAGTTGCAACATGAATAGGAAACCGATGTCTGTATCTTTTGGGTTTACAATATGTGTTTTTCAGGCTCCATTTAGTCTCCAGAGAGTGGGTAAACTATTGTAATAGTATAAAGTAAACATGAGGCCTGGCCTCCCCTCAAAGCCTGGGACTCGCCTTGGCATTGAGAGCGTCATCCAGCAGCACGTTTTGGGGCTTCAGGTCCTGGTGGATTACGGGACGGTGCAGACTGTGGAGGTAGTTTATTCCCAGAGCCACTTGGTGAGCCAGTCTGAAGACCAGCGGCCAGGGTGGAGTTCCCCTCAATGCTTCCTGTAAGATTGTTTTGTGTCCTGTTAATGCTGTAGGTGAACACTAGGGACGCTAGAGTGTGCAATAGGTGATACAAGTGATTGTTATTCAGGTAGAAGAAGAAGAAGATTTAAAGTGGAAGAATAGCAGTATACATGTCTCTCGGTTTGTACTTAAAATAACTTTACAAAACACCACAGATTGTTTCAGATCCACAAATAGTGGAGATAGTGAGCTACACATATAGCCTACACTAATATTCAAATATTTGGAATATGCTGTTATATTAATGTTCTTCTTTTCTTTAATAATGACTATTTGAACATAAAACGGTGTATTATATATTATTTATTATGTTTTTTGTTAATGCAAGACATTTACTTGTAGCATGAGTATCTTTTACAGAGTATTGCTACTATAAGTAAACGGTATAAGTAGTTGTTCCACCCCTGGTTACCTGTAGGGAGGCCAATGATCCTCTCTCCATGAGCTCCATGACCACACCAAGCTGTGGTGACCCACCAGAGGGCGTTCGACCCTTGAAGATCCCTCGGACGGCCATAACATACGGGTTGGTGGCTTGACGCATCATTTTGATCTCATGCAGCAAAGACTCCTCGGTCCTGTGTGTATTTGTTTATGATTCATTAAGAGTAATTCACACAACTGTATGTAGTTATAAACAGGAAACCCTTTGTAAGCACTTACCCCTCGCCCTGAAGAAGCAGTTTAATGGCCACGTCAAAGCCCCACTGATGATGCCTGGCTTTGTAGATTTGTCCAAAACCCCCAGAGCCAATCTTCTTCCAGTCCTTCAGGCTGGAGTCTTCAACAAACTGTTCAGGCTCTTCAACAATGTGTGCCATTGTTCACTGGAGGAACAAATTATTGGTAAAATCAAACCCTTGGTCCAGTTTAGACTAGGGATGCCAGGACGTCCGATGCCGTGTGCATGTACTCGTACTTGTAGTCATAAAATCACTCCAATACTACCACACCCGATACCACCTCATAGCAACGTGATGGTAGAGGAGCAATGCCAGCTGTTTGGAGATTTTTGGCTGTAAAAAAATAAGTAGGCTCTTCCCAATGCATGATTGCACTGGACGACCAGGCATTGTCAGTCGTTAATAATACTGGGTTTCAATATCTTCTCAGTGTACTGGAGCCGAGAGATTCCCTGCCGTCACCACATCACCGAAACCGTGTTTCCAAAGATGCTTTATGAAAAAGCACATCAGCAGCCTGTTGCCTGTAAACTTCACCACTGAATATATTATATATATATTAGCAGTGGTGATTTTAGAACCTTTTTAGCCCCCCCAAAATTTATATTTATTCATATTATTTAATAATATATATATATATATATATATATATATATATATATATATGTATATATATATATATATATATTTGTGTATATATATATATTTTTAATCAATGTTAGTGCTTCAAGTTAGAGTTTGCAAACGTGTCTGTTAGTGACAGAGGACAAACAATTACAGGTTCAAAGAAACAAGTTTAATATCCTGTGTTGCTGTCGCTAACCCAGTCAAGGAAAGTTTTATTTTGTATTTATTTTTAGTTTACACCTCATTATCATTTTATATGATTCTGGTCCATAAAGGGACTTTTGTAGTTCTTTCACGTGTTCAATATTTTGCATTTATCCTGTATTATAATAATAAATACATATATTCATTGTTATCCAGTGAAATTACTGATGTAGCAGAGGGGGGTTAACACTTTTGCAAGGCACTGTATCTGTGTCACTTTCTCATTAGGGGCTGAGCCCCCCTAAAGGTCTGATCATAGAACTGCCCCTGGGTGTTAGCCCAATGTCTCTCATCAATTTACCGGCATCAACATGAAGAAAGAGATATTTCAGTCTGCTCTGTCCGCATGATGCAGTTTCTACACAGTGCTGTTTTAACCACAGCGCTATTCTGTAAATAGCGATTTTATTCACAAACAGGCTGTAACGAAAGCTCTCCGTGTGTAGTCTAACTGTTTCAACTGTTATAGTTTTATAAGTGTTTAAATTTGGACAAAATCTTCTGAACTGCTGCTGGCGTAAACAAACCATCGTCACTGCTGGATCAGTAAATCAACATGGGTACTTAATATGTACATAATACGTAATACGTGAATGACGTCATCGGAGTATGTGTTCTTCATTCTTTCTAAACTTCACTCACTATTTTGATATAGATAGATAGATAGATAGATAGATAGATAGATAGATAGATAGATAGATAGATATTTTACTAAGCAAGCAGTTGCAAGTAGCAAGTTACCAAGGACATACACAAAACACAAATACTCACACACAAATCAAAAATACAAGAAATATACTAGAAATAGTGGGTCGGGGTTATCCATCATACATAAAAGTTTGTTCAGTGACCTCCTCTCCACCAAAGGTTTCTATCCAATGAGTTATTTAAGTTGATTCATACAGATTGTTTAGAGTGTGTCAGCACTAAAGAGCTTGGTTAGTTTACTCTAACTCGCAGGAGTTTGCAGGTCGTTTTTTTATGAGGAATAGCCATGACCACTATCTTCCCAGACGGCTGTCCATCGCTGCTTGCAGCTTTAATTACCTGTATATATATAGTTCAGATATATAGATATAGTTGCAATCACCAAATTTGGTGAAGCCCATTAATGCATTTTATGTCCCCAAATTGAAAAACTCCCCAAAAATATCAAAATGAGTTGTTTTTTTTAGTTACGGATATGAACATTGTGAACCTTTAACAAATGCAGGATTCAGTTAGACCAAAGGTGTGTCAGAGTTTAAGGATGGTTGTTTTGAACATACCTCAGCCAGTTTCACCGACGCTGTCTGACCAGTTTTGACATGTTCTACATTTGTTATTGATGACGTGAGCTCAGATTAAAATCTAAACAGTGTTGATGTACATGAGAGCCTCTGCCAGTAATACATGCAAACCTTTTTTAGATCACTATCATTTTAACGCAGAGAGAAATTGTACAGAATATTTCAAATTGATATTTTTGAATCAGCTTATCAACATGAAGAAACCTTTCTACTGTCCAGTTAAACAGACAGACAGCACAATGTGATCAAAGTGATCCTGATAATTAGACATTTACAGATTCCTCTGCTAGGATTCTCACCTGCTGAACTCTTCAGATCGACGTAAAATCTCTTTCCACCTTTGTGTGTCGAGGAAACACGGGCAGAGACAAAGCTGCTCTTCTCTTCCTCTTTAGTCCGAGTGTCTACGTGCGTCTGATCCGAGGACAACGGCACACCCTTATAACTTCAGTCCAAGTCTAAAAAGTTACATCAAAACCTGTTCAACAGGTGGTAGATGTCAGCCAATCAGAAATGTGTTATAATTTCCATCTTCCTCCCCGTTCCCCGCCAGATGAGATTGGCTAATTAATGCTGTTTGTTACACCTGTGTTGAGTGTTTAAATGTTTCTTGTGATCTAACCAGTGTCAAAAAACTATAAGGGATTATACAGATCTTTTTAAATCAATTTATTTATAAAGACAACGCCCATTAATAAACATTTCTGTAAATGTGTCAGCAGCTAATTTTCAACTGTAGTCCTTTGGTGTGATGTTTTAAAAGGCAGAGCAACAGGAAACAGCGAGACATTATACAGGTTAACATTTACAGACGCCGAGTGGACCAGCAAGAATTCTGCAAATTGTTTTTGTGTCATACACGGGCGTGCTGCTTTCTCTCCCCTCCTTTGATCTATTGCACAGACCGTTCAGAAAGCTCTGTCAATAAAGTTTTAAAAAGTAGGTTTGCCTAGAGCAAAGTGCTCTAGCAGCACAATGATCTAGCAGCTGAGTTGAGCAGAGAGAACAGAGAGTGGCTGGGCAGTCTGCTAACTTATTTCTCTCTCTACCAATATAAGCTGCTCTGTTTTAGGCTACAAAAACATGCATGCAGGCTGAAATTCAACCGCAGAGAAACTAGCTGCTAGGCTAATGTATGCAGACAGTGTAGTGCAATGGTAAACACTGCAGCAGTGTCCACATGCTGAGAACAGATAATTGTCCTTTCCATCCATAATGTGTGTTGTATTAAACATTACCTGCATATAGCACAAGTACTTAAGCCTAGAAATAATTCACAGTGAAATTCCCCATTTATTGAATTGACTGTCAAAGCTGACCGCTGACATTTGCCTTGACCGGTTAGGTCAATTAATATTTACTTTAATCTACCAAACATTCCTATCAAACTTAGCAATATTAATCAATCATATTTTCTGCTATCTTGTGAAGATGTGTAATATGCAAAAGTGATTACAATTACCTTTTCAAGTTTCATGCTCCATATCTATGTTATCTATAAACTAAGCTAAGCTGAATTAAAAAAATTGACGTCTTTAACGTACTACAAATGCATCTTTTCATTCTATTTAGATTAAATCTGTAAAATAAACATTTATTTAACAAATGCAATATTCTGAGCATGTACTAGCTACAGATGCATGTCATTTGTTATTATTACACTTGTTGCAAAGTCTCCACTAACAACATGGGAATTTGTGTGAATTATGTAAATAACATGCAAATGAGGTCCCCACCACCAATGTTAACTCAGTTTTCCCCACGTAGGATGGTAAAGTAATTATTTTATCAATTCAGATGTTTGAAGTTGTGTATAAGCTAACAAGGCTATGGTGAGTATACCTGGTTCTTTTTTTATACCTCTAGCACCTTTAGGAAGGGTGGTCCCCACAAGTGATTATTTTAAAGCTGGTCCTCATCAAACATGTAAATCAATATATATATATATATGTGTGTGTGTGTATGTGTATGTACGTTTGTGCGTGTGTGTGTGTGCGTGTGTGTGTGTGCAGGGCCGTTTGAAGGAATTTGGGGGCCCCAAGCAAAATGGACATGGAGGCCCTCCTCCCCCCCGCCCCGCACGCATGCACGCGCGCACGCAAAGCCTACAGGAACCACAGCATAGCCATTAAGGTCACCCACACTTTATATAAATAAAAAAAGGTTCACAGTGCATAAACTGCTGTTGCACCTAGAAATTTGACAGGCACTACTGTATATTAAAAATTCTGAAATGTCCATGGGCAAAAGTGACTGGTATTTACACATTACATTACATTTTTGGTGTGAATTCAATAGTGATTTGCACTGTTGTTTTCTAACAATATGACAGCACACACTTAAACTCTGGGCTGTGCAGGATATCAGCTGTAACTATAGAGCTTGTGGTGGTACCTTGTGCTATAGAGGAAACATCAGCACTGAGAAGTGATGCATCTGTTGATGTTGAGGATGAAGTTGATGGTGTAGCTGGGAAAATAATTGGAAAAAAAAATCTGAAATTACCTGTGAAGTACATTTTACCATTTCACTGTTAGCATATTGAAAGAGGTCACTATTAACAGCTCAGCTCAGTGAGAGAAATTCACTCTACCTTCATCAGTGGAGGTATCCTTAGGAAGAGCCTGAGGCACCCGCGGCGCTACCATTGGGCCCGGATGGGGCCCACCCATTTTAGGTCCAGGCCCGCCCATTTTGACCCAGGCCTATAGTGAGATTCTAGCAGTTCGAGGAAAGCTTTGAGTGAAAGCTTCTCAGCCAATCAACGGCTTCTACCCCACGTGTGGACTCTTAAGCCCGCCCACATGCTGCATCGTCACCAGCAAGTGATCCAGTGAAATGAATGACGTTGGCGCGCAAGCTTTTCTGTTTTCATTCAGCAAAAAGCGCTCCGAGGAGCAGGAGGAGCAAACTCTGCCATTTTATGTAACGCGGTTACAAGTGACCAGTTACCATCCTGCTCGGCCGGCGGCCGCCCTCTCCCCATCAAGTCCTCCCGTAGCCCCCCCCCTCACACCAGCAAGGCAAGTAGGCTAACGTTACCGTTAGTGTCTGGCTGCATAGGCGCCGATTTATGTTTTCCTCTGTGCGTGCTCACGGGCGCCCGCCCTTTAAAAAAAAAAATTAGTCAACAAATGTTTGCATTTCAGAACCTTATGAAACGGACAGCGGCCGACACGAACACACACGCCTATTAACTCGATAATAAAGCTGTAAAGTAGCCATCTTTCAACTCAGGACACTTCTCACAGATACAGAGAGGATGGAGATGAGAAGTTTAACTGACACGTAACCACGATCAGCTGGGGACTGACAGCGACATAACCGATCACACTATGACTTAGCACCAACTGCAATGTTTACTTTTAAATGAATGTGGCCTGCTGGAAGTCTAGTCTAGTGCTAGAGCTCTGAGCGCCCACGGTATCGGCGCCTATGTCTGGCTGTCTGTATGCACATTTTCTGGAGGGAAACATAATATTGGCAGCTGTAGGCAGAGGTAACTTATGATGGCGCATGTGTTAAAGGAGGAGACAGTGTTCAGCAGCCTAGCACAAATGCAGTTTTGGCTTATTTTAACTGGCCCATCCAGTTTTCTGGAGGCCCACCTACAATCAAAATCTTGGCGCCGCTAGTGGCCTGAGGGCTGAGAAATGTAAGCAAAGCACCTTGAGGGAGAAAGAAAAGATGGTAACACTTTATAATAACAATCATGGTAAATTGATAGTTAATTAATCTTTAGTTAATTGTCATTTAACTGTTAGCAAACAGTCTTTTTACTGTTAACAAACAATGAAATTATAATTAAATGTGTACTAATTATTAGTAGTAGCTGTAAATTAACAGTTTATTGTAACAAACATTATATATATCATATAATATATTAGGTATTGGGTAATGATTAAACATTTTTTGTAAACCTTTAAGAAACCATTTTAAAACATCTATAAACATTACATAGATAGACGGACCAGATATTCCTAACACTTTGTTAAGGGTTACTAATGCTTAAAAACATCCCAAGCTAATGTTTGATGCACGGAATTTATTGTGTGGTTTTCCTAACCCACATTTGGTAAATATTATCACGGTGGAATAGTTTGTATAGCACGCTAACGTACTATACTAACTATTCCACCGTGATTTATGCCACTTTCATCAAAACCTATTACAAAGCTATAGCAACGTCATGTCATTAAATATGATGTTATGTTATGATGATAACAGTGATTCTGGAACAGATCTGCGTCTTCCTTATCCCGTTAAAAAAACATATTACAGTAGTATGTAACCATATTACAGTAGTATGTAACCATATTCCGTCCGAAGTTGCACTAACTGTTCGTTACAAGCAGCATTTGCCGTCAGGCAGGTTACAGGTAACGTTAGTTAACATAAACATATTTTTGCTAGCCTACCTGCTGCAAAATGACACCAAGACAAGTAGAGCTATTTCATCCAGTGTAATTTATCACTTACCACTATCTTGTTTTTTCTTATCCTCCTCTTCCTTTCTCTTCTTCCTTTTCTGGCTTCCTGAACATAGACAGTATATGTTCCTGAAGCATAATTCCGCTTCATGATGACTGCCGACGGAGTTTTTGTTTTTGCCGGCAGCAGAGAGGAGGGGGGAGGGGCCCCTTGAGGGGGATGCCGATAACAGTGTCATTGCACTTTACTGCATTGACTATCAAAGGGGCGCTCACAGTTTGTCGTTGCATTTTGTTCTTAACCAGTCGTTGTCTTGGGGCCCCAGGCCAGCTCGGGGCCCCAAGCAATTGCTTGGTTTGCTTGCCTTGTCGCGACGGGCCTGTGTGTGTGTGTGTGTGTGTGTGTGTGTGTGTGTGTGTGAGAGAGAGTGTGCATGCGTGCATGTGTGTGAGAGAG
>CM042441.1:1575717-1591530 GCA_023631565.1 Gymnocephalus cernua
GCGGAAACCAAGGAGGGCACTGACCCTCTTACGATTGGTCACTTTCACACAGGGACATCCTTGATTGACAGCTCTCATTACAGGAAGCACGGAGTCACAGTATCTGACGGAGTTCAGTCATTCAGTTAACACTGCACAGTGGACGGAATGGCGGCGACACCTGAAGATGTAGGCGTAAGTGATATTGATGATATGGTGGGGGCTGTGTGTTTGACATTGTTATAGCAATTTAATCTGAAATTTGTTGAGAATAAACTCATTAAATATTGAGAATAAAGTCGTTGTATTTCAAGTTTTTTTCTCAATATTTAATGAGTTTTTTCTCGAAACACAGCGACTTTATTCTCAATATTTAATGAGTTTATTCTCAACAAATTTCAGATTAAATTGCTATAACACTAAAAAATAACGCCATATCTCCGGCCCTGAACAGCCGCCGCCATCATCACGTAATCTCGCAGGTGTGATGGGATGAAGACGTATTTTATCTCCTGCAGAAGAAGAAGAGGACAACAAACGATGAAAACTTTTAGGAGTTTGTTCCTCTGAGCCGTTCATGGATTATTAAATGGACCAATGGGTGGGGCCCGAAGGGTCGGGGTACCCCGAAGGGTCAGGGGCCCCGAAGGGTCGGGGGCCACGAAAGGTCAGGGGCCCAAAGGGTCGGGGGCCACGAAAGGTCAGGGGCCCCACAGGGTTGGGGCCATGAAGGGTCAGGGCCCTGAAGGGTCGGGGGCCCCGAATGGTCAGGGCCCCGAAGGGTCGGGGGCCACGAAGGGTTAGGGGCCCCGAAAGGTCAGGGGCCCGAAGGGTCGGGGGCCCCGAAGGGTCAGGGGCCACGAAGGGTCGGGGGCCACAAAAGGTCGGGGGCCCTGAAGGGTCGGGGGCCACGAAAGATCAGGGGCCCAAAGGGTCGGGGGCCACGAAAGGTCAGGGGCCCCACAGGGTCGGGGCCATGAAGGGTCAGGGGCCCGAAAGGTCAGGGGCCCCGAAGGGGCGGGGGCCACAAAGGGTCAGGGGCCTGAAGGGTCGGGGGCCCCGAATGGTCAGGGCCCCGAAGGGTCAGGGGCCCGAAGGGTCGGGGGCCCTGAAGGGTCAGGGGCCACGAAGGGCCGGGGGCCCGAAGGGTCAGGGGCCACGAAGGGCCAGGGGCCCCGAAGGGTCAGGGGCCACGAAGGGCCGGGGGCCCGAAGGGTCAGGGGCCACGAAGGGCCGGGGGCCCGAAGGGTCAGGGGCCCCAAAGGATCGGGGGCCACGAAGGGCCAGGGGCCCGAAGGGTCAGGGGCCACGAAGGGCCGGGGGCCCGAAGGGTCAGGGGCCCTCAAGGGTCGGGGGCAAAAAGACTACAACGATGTAAAAAAAGACTACAAACAGATGCAAAAAGACTACAAAGAGATGAAAAACACTACAAAGAGATGTAAGAAGACTACAAAATACTACAAAGAGATACAAAAAGACTACAAAGAGATGCAAAAAGACTACAAAGAGATGCAAAAAGACTACAAAGAGATACAAAAATTCTACAAAAAGAGATGCAAAAAAACTACAAAGAGATGCAAAACAAACTACAAAGAGACCAAAAGACTGAGAGACTCATAGCGACCCAGACCACGATGTGGGGCCTTTCAGGTGTCTGTGCCCAGGGGCCCGTTGTCCCGTCCCTGACTTACCGGACCCTGAGGGACTCCGGTGAAGCCGAGCGTTCGGTACCAGCTGAGCGCGTGCTTCATGGTGTTGGTGGTGAAACCGTAGAAGGAAATCTTCGTCCCCACGTCTTCTTCAAACCCTCGGATCACGGCGCCGTTCATCCTGACGGAGCAGACGAGATCACATCCTTCATCCTCATTTCAGCTGAGAGACACAATCAGCATCAGAAGACGCACACACGACTAACGCTGCCTGTTAGGATATACTATAGTATATATATATATATATATATATATATGTATATATATATATATATATATATACATATACACACACACTCACATTATATTAAGACGTGCGAAAAAGTGTTAAAGACGTGTCTCCCTGCGTGTCACCTGAAGACGAAGTCGTGGCCCTCGATGTTCCTCCCCTCCTCTGACCCTCGGAGGATTCCTCCGTTTCCCACCACGGCGCAGCGGACGCACCGGGCCGGCCAGCCGCGCTCAAACAGACGGGGGCTGGGGAGCAGCGACAGGGTCGCCCTGACAACTGGAGGAGCAACAAGTAGTCAGATTACTGCAGGATCTCTAAAGAGGGTTACAACAAGACACACACAAACACACATGCGCACGCACGCACACACGCACACACATAGTGCGTTTCACTATCTTTGTGGGGACATGCATTGACATAATGCATTCCCTAGCCCCTTACCCTAACCCTTACCCTAACCTTAACCATCACAACTAAATGCCTAACCTTAACCCTTACCCTCACCTTAACCATAACCTAATTCTAACCCTAATCCTAAAACCAAGTCTTAACCCTCAAACAGCCCTTTAAACTTGTGGGGTCCAGCATGTTGGTCCCCACAAGGCTGTCGGGACCCCACATGTATACTGGACTCCCGGTTTTCGGACCCCACGAATGTAGTTAAACAAGAACACACACACACACACACAAAGCTGCAGCCCTGCTGAAAAGTATAGTAAAGTAAATTAAAATAAAGTAAAGTAGAGTAAAGTAAAGTGTGGTACTATCGGCAGTATAAAGTGAGTGTAGCCTACCGTCGGCAGGAAGCCCCCTCCAGCCGTAGGGAGGCTCTCTGTTCTTCAGACGTTCCCACGCAGGTTTGGAGAATGTTCCCCCCCACTGAAGAACCGGCATGGAGAACCAGAACTTCTCTCTGAGAAGAACACTGTTCCTCACGGCTTTCCTCAGAGAACACGCTGCTTCTATCTGAAGACACAGCGTCAGACAGGAATACATAGATTAATGTATATATATGTATATACAACACTGGGGATAGATTGACAGCACTGTAGCCCTGGGTGGGGGGGGGGGGGGGGGGGGCTATCATGTTTCAGGGGGGGCTGATGCCCCCCTTCTAGCCCCTCCCCCCTGCGAGCGTAACCTTCAGGAATTGAAGTTACGTCTGATTTGAACCCAAACCACTTTCTCACCGTCACTCCTTCTTCTGGTTGTTGTTCTTCTGAGAGGAAATCCTCATCAACACTGGGACCTGCTGCCTGCTCACTGACACACACACACACACACACACACACACACACACACACACACACACACACACACACACACAAACACAAACACAAACACACACACACACACAGTTTCCAAAAATAAAATCCAGGGAAGCAACTACCAGTTCTTTCATTGTTGATTCATTTGTGGATTATTTCCTGGAAGAATGAAACAATTCTTTCCATTTAAGAAGCTGCCGTCCCAGAAGTCCTACCTGTAGCTGTAGTTTGATTGGTTTTGCCTGCGTCTTACCTTGTAACATGAAGGATAATTATTATAAAACTTTTCTAACATACCTGGAGCTGAGTTGATAGAATAAAACGGTGCAAACGATGAAGCAGAGAGTTCCCAACAGGAAGAAAACACACTTCATGGAGGCTGCCATTCTTCTTCTCCTTCTGTTTTTCTTCTGTCATTGTTTCCCTGTCAGGTGAGTTCAGGTGAGACGCTGCTGAGGCTAAAGTCCACCTGAGACGTTTACAGCCAGAGGAAAGTGTGTAAATCTCAGCTTCCTGCAGCTGTAAAAACAGGGTTACATTCTGCTGAACAGCAGCCTGGCTAATGTAACAACAAACACCTTTCAGGGAGCGCTCGGCAACAGTCTCTAGGGTTAGTCCTGTGATCACCGACTCTCCGAGGGTCAAACACCATCTCTTCAGGCTTGGAAACGGTAAGGATGAGGTGGTTGTCGTCGCACCAATTCACAAACTTTTGTATTTCCATAAAATAATCAGATGGGTCACCATTCTTTTTTCAGCAGAGATAAAATTGCAGTCATCAGAAAATTTAATTACATGATTATTCGAATACAAACTTCTACACTCATCTGTGTATAAAGTGAAAAGAACAGGTGAGCTGACACAGCCCTGGGGGGCTCCTGTGCTCAAAACGTTTGGATCAGATAGAGTGCCGTTAACGCTGACCTGCTGTCTACGATTGGTTAAGAATGAATGATACCATTTGATAATAAGTGGGTGTACTTTAAAATCATTCAGTCTTTTGATTAACAGATGTGGCTGCAGCGTATTAAAAGCTGAGCTAAAATCAACGAATAGGAGGCGTGCGTATGAGGTAGGATCCTCTAAATGTCTGGTAATACTATGTGTCACAGCAATGATGGCGTCATCTGTGCTTCTGTTACTTTTATATGCAAACTGAACGGGATCTAAAAGACAGCTGACCTTTGTTTTCAAGAACTGTATGATCATTTTCTCAAAACACTTCATCACCAGTGATGTAAGTGCTACAGGGCAGTAATCATTGTTCTCTTTGCAGCTTGCTTTTTTAAGTACGGGAATATTAGCAGTTTTTCCAGATAGAGGGAACAGAGTGAATGTCTAGAGACCTCTGGAAGATGGGGCACCAGGCCTCTGCCAGCTCTTCGCTGCAAGATTTTAATAGGCGCCCAGAGATGCCATCCGGTCCAGAGGCCTTCCTGGGGCAGATGCATGAGAAAAGTCTTTCCACAACACGCTGGTCAATGGGGATTTTCATAGAGTTCAATGCAGGTACACCGTCCAGAGCTGCTTTAAGCTCTTGAGAGAAGTCTTTTGTTTCAAATCTACAGAAAAAAATATTAATTTGCTTTTTCCCTCTCATTTGTATATAATATATATATATATATATATATATATATATATATATATATACATATATATATATATATATATATATATATATATATGGCCGTATATGTTAGCTGGCAATACCAATCTGTGGCAGATATAGAGGCAGTGATGTTTCCTCTTTCCTGTACAGGACTCCTGTCCATTAAATCAACTGATCGATTAGTTGACAAAATCATACGGTTGTTAGTCAGCGATAAATGTCTTTCATCGAGGACAGACCTTAACAGAGTATTTCTACACTGTGGTACATCTAGTTTCAGTGAAAGATCAGAGTACTTTTTCCTCTGTTGAAATCATGTGAGACTACAGACGTTTTATACAAAACATATATTCTGTTTATGGAAAATAAGATTCATTGGATTATATAGAGAACGGGAATAAATAAAGAAATACCTTAATTGTGAAGGAAACATCTTTATTCTTTGATTTTCAAACAGAAACAGATTTACATTTGTTAAAACATGTTGAACTCATCAAGTATTTTTAATCTTTAAACATTTATGGAAATAAATCACTAACAGCTGAAGCTGCTCCAATAAAACATGATTCAACACAGTTTATACAGAACTAGTGTTTATCTCTAAAGGAGATCAGTTATACATTACTAAAGAAGAAGAAGAACATTTCTGACATTAAAGAGGACACAGAGACACTGAGGAACCATAGCAGACCACAAACCCAGGATAGAGAGGTTGAGTGAATGTGGTGTTGAAGGTGTAGATGTGGATCAGTGAGTCAGAGGAGACTGTGTAGAAGGACAGAGTGCCAGCAGGACAGTCCACATACACTGCTACTCTGTTAGAGACAGGGTAGGAATTGAGGTCTGTTACACTCTGATTGTGCCAGACAGCGTAAGCATCATCAGAGCAGATCAGACTCCAGGACTGATCATTCCATCCAAACCCACAGTGAGTAATGTCTCCTCTCCTCCTGATTCCTCTGTAACTCACAGATATTTCAACATCTCCTCTCCTCTCAACCTCCCAGTAACAGCGATCAGTCAGAGACTTTCTACACAGCAGCTGAGGACAGTCGTCAAACCTCTCTGGATGATCAGGATATGACTGTTTCTCTCTCACATGTGTCACCTTCCTGTTGTTGTCAGACAGTTTGAGGTCTCTGTTTACTGTGTTTGTGTCCAGTTCCAGTTTACAGACATCTGATGGAGAGAACAAGACACAACACAGCTGCAGGTTAATAATAACATCATTAGTTAAACTTAAGTTAATAATTATTATACTGTTATAGAAATATCTAATAATTTAATAATTAATAACTGGTTTATAAAGCATTACATAACAATATTTAAAGATTATAAAATAAAACAGAGTTTATAGCTTTAAATACTTTATTAACCGTCAACAAGTTATTATAATCATCAGATACAACTTTATAACCATCCAAATAATGTTTATTGATATGATTTATTAAGGGTGAGGCAATTTGCACCCCTGGTACAATTAGCAGTGTATGCTATTCGTATCCCAGTGCAATTAGAAATGAATGCTATTCGTACCCCGGTGCACACAGCAATGTGTTCTATTAATACTCCGTCTGGTACAAATATCAATGTATGCTATTTGCACTCTTCATTTACCTTGGCATATATTTACACACAGTCATCCATACTACTCATGTATTACATATTTTTGGAATATTATCGGTGCAGTGTCCAATATTTCGCACACTTCAAAGAGACGCTGATACACTTGTGCAGGCCGCCATATTTTTTTTACAGGGTGGTAGGGGAAGACTCGTTAATATTCATTAGGGAACTCATCACTGATTGGCTCGCCCTGACATTCTTACCCTAACCATAACCAATCCCACTCCTCTTGCCTGAACCTAACCAACCCAACCAGAGCAGGTAACGAGTACTAGCCATTCAGGGATGAGTCCCATAAAGAATATTCATGAGTCTTCCCCTACCACCCTGACTTGCACAATGACGTGCAAATTATCTAATCCAAAATGAAAAAATGAGATCTCCTCACCAGGGAATCAAACCCTAGACTCCCAGACCACAGCTCAGTGTTCTCCCACTCATCTACAAGTTATTGTGGGACATGGTGGGCTACAGCTGTTTACTACTTGGTGTCTTCAAGCCTTGGTTGTTAGGTAACCATACTGTATAAAAAAAATAGGTAGGCTACTTACTAACAAACTAACGGTTGTATGCTTTCACTGAAGACAGAAAGCGCAACTGTAGGATTAACCCTTATTTCTAACCCTTTTGTTGTTACGTCACAGGGTGAGAATAGCTCAGCTGTGTGGCCGAGGCTATTGGTATGAGGGGTGCAAATGGACACTGAGATTTATTAAAATTACAAATACTTAAATACATAAAATATATACAATATTATGATGTGAGCAACAGTTAACTGTTAAAATAATATCAATTATAGCATAACTAATAATTAGTAAACATTAATTATCATTTTGTTGTTAGTTAACAGTAATATAACTATTAACATAAGTTAAATTAACTATTAATTGATCATTTATTAGCAATGGTTAATTTAAAATCTTACTCAAAACAGCAACAGTTTATCATCAGACATCTGGAGGTTTAGACATCTGGAGGTCAGACATCTGTGCTCGTGTGCTGATGTTCATTCATATAAAGTTTAATATTGATGCATCTAATCAGTAATGTTCTAATGAATAAAAATTATCAGCTGTGTATTTAAAGAAAAACACACTTACATTTCATCAGATCATGCCTCTGCACCCTGGAGGAAGAAACACAGAATGATTTTCTATCCAACATGAGTCCTAACTGCTGTTTGACATGATGCAGAGGTCCTTAGTTTGTCAGAGAGACAAAGAAACTCATCTCAGTTAACTGGTCACTGGTATCTAAGAGGAACGGGAAGATATTGTAGAAATAATAAGAGACATAGACATTACTGATCTGCTGAGAAATCAACTATGTAGAGCTCAAATATGGGCTGTTTTCCGAAAATGTATGGCTAATTTCAAATTTGGTCTGACTGTGTCGCAGTCTGCCTTGCCGGTCAGCCTGTCCACCTTCACAAACCCCGCTGTGAGCTGGCTGGAGCTCCATCACGGCTGGCGGCCTGCGGTACCCCATACCCAGCACAAAGTCACCGTTTCTGGGTTACTGGACTTCCAAATGCCACTGCCCTGACGGAGCTCCACAGCCGGCAGCCTGCGGCACTCCATACCCAGCGCAAAGTCAATGTTTCTGGGTTAACTAGACTACCAACTGCCACTGCCCTGACAGAGCTCCAGCCAGCTCACAGCGGGGTCTGTAAAGGTGGACAGTCCAACCGGCAAGGCAGCAACCCCAGCAAGGCAGCAACCCCAGCAGGCACCGGCCGGCTGTCACGTCAGACTGTGGAACTTCTGAACACAGTCGGACCAAATTTGCAATTAGCAATCAATATTCGTAAAAAAAACCATACTTGAGCTCTATATAGTTGATTACTCGCATAAAAAAGTCTCAGAAGTGAATTTAGTAATGAAATATCAGACAAACAATGTATACATTTTCTGAGATCTGCATAACCTAATTTCAAAAGAAGTCTTGAATGTGTTAGCATCGACAGACCTGAGGAGGCGGGTAGGAGTGTGGCGGGTGAGGAGGTTGGAGAGGTATGGAGGGACAAGGTTATTAAGTGCATTGTATGTTAAGTATTTTGAAGTTGTTTTATGGGGGTGTTAGCCTTTATTATATAGTGACAGTGGATAGACATGAAAGGGGGAGAGAGATGGGGGACAACATGCAGCAAACGGCCGCAGGTCAGATTCGAACCTGCGCCGCTGCAGGAGTCAGCCAACATGGGGCAAATGCTCTTACAGACGTTTAAAGACATTATTGGATTTTTGCCATGTTTCGGTTAAGCAGAGGAAATCTAGATTAGTATTCATGATAAATTCACTGAGGATGGAGCCTTTGTTGCTGAGGGAGTGGGTGTTAAAAAGGGCGAATCTGAGGAGTGGTTGGTTTTGGGTAGGCTGGTTGGATTTGACTAGTGTTTGTAGGCAGGCGGAGCGCACATGCGGTTTGTTGTGATGACGTAGGCGGGAAGCGACATGGTGAGAGTTGAACCAGATGGACAGAATGTTGTGGTTGAACTAGGAGTAAACAATCTTTCTACGTGAGCTTTCGTGGATGTATTGGGGGCGACGTAGGATGTTTTGACTCAGTCTTTTCATTAGTTGTTGATGTTTGAAATACAGAACGGAGGGATAGGGGTGTTCAGCTTGTATAAGTGTGAGATAGAGTAGAGTATGACATAGTTAGCAGGGGAGGGTGAAAACTTGCAGTCACACGTTAGCTGATGGGAGAGTTTCAACCCAACAGGATAGTCGGCGAAAGGAATGGTGAACGAAGCTTGGAGATGGTGAGGGGACTGAACGTGGATGATGAGCAGAGGAGACAGGGAATGGGAGGTCAGCAGTGTCAGCTACTGTCAAGTAGCCAAAGCTGTGATTCGGTAGCTAGCTGCCTACTGACTGGGTAGTGGCTAGCAGATGCTGACTGGAGGCAGCAGTCCCAGGCAATGAAGACTAACTCCACCCGGACAGCAGCAGACTGTCCAGGTGTCTACCTCGCAGTAGCAGTGCTGGAGAAGGAGACAGAGTGGTGAGGGAGTACAGGTTGTAAGCGTCAGACAGCAAGCTGGTGTGAGGTGGCTAGCGGTTGCAGCTAGCTTTAAGGCTACTAGAGCCAGCTGGATATGCTAGCCACTGGCTAAACTATTGGCAGCGGTCCCAAATAAAAAGGTTTAACCTCACCGGGACAGAAGAGGATTCTGTCCAGGGTCTACCACACAGTAGTAGCGCTAGGCACAGATGGATAAGTCCAGGATTGTGGTCAACGGCAGCGGACGATTTAAGTGGCGACGGTTAGCTGAGCCAGCTAGCGTTTCCTGTTGAGAAGAGCAAAACGTTTACGGAGTTACTCAGGGATGAGCTGCCGGTGGTGGTGGTATTGCCATGGGGAAGTCCGGATGGAAGCGATGGGGGAGCTGGTGATGCTGATCAGGGGTAGAAGCCGTCATAGGATGAAGGTGATGGCAGGTAAGTTGGCATCCAAGTGGGTATTATCCATGCACAGACGGAGAGGTACAGGATTACAGTTGACGATTGTGGCCAATAAAGTTGAGACAATGACGCCAGTTTAGCGGAGGGAGGGATAGAGTTTGGATGGAGAAACAACGCCAGCGTCCTCTCACATTTGGTAGATCGGCTAAATTAGAAGCTCTTTAGTTAAAGGACAAGAAATTAGAGGCACCTGCAGAGTTTGAGCTCTCGTTGTATGTTCATACCTGAGAGGGTCCACTGTCTGTTGTGGACCAGCAGGCAGATTCAATCCTCTCTGGGGCTGTTGGATCCCGTCCACTAGAAGATGAAGAAGTCATATTTCATTAATCCAAGGAGGATGAATTACATTTTTCACTCTGTTATTTTAAACATTACACACACACTGGCTGAATCCACACACATGCAAACAGGACCCAATTAGTGGACTGTTGTTTTGAAGACTTAAGTTTGACAATTTGAATGAATGAAAAAAAATAATTTCAGACATATCAAAGGGAAATCAAACAAAACATCAAAGAAATGTATTAATAAGGTAAATAAGCAAAACCTTCAATAAACAACACAAGGGATAGGAAGAAGTATACACTTATTTAATCCTACCCCTTTTCCGTAACCCAGTAATTTATTATTATTATTATTATTATTTTACAATACATAAAAAAAATATTTTTAACTTCCCTTCCTGACCCGTTGTACTGTGGAACACTCCCATGTAACTATGTACAATGTGGTGTTTTAAATGTGAAATCCATGTACAGATGTATATCCAGATTCATATATACAGGTACATACATACACTTCACATAAATATATTTACATACACATATTTACTTACACTCACACATAATGTAACCCTAATATATTTGACCACATTCCTCCAACTTATAAGTAAATTGTTACCACAATTACCATATTTATATCCATCACATTTTATCTTATGTTATATACTGTATATATACTATATATATATATATATATATATATATATATATATATATATATATATATATATATATAGTATACATAATCATACACATACCTCAATGAACACACATTGCAATTGTTAACATGTCGATAAAGAGCCTATTTCTAACCGGTAAGCTACCAGCAGCATGATCTTCACCTGTTTAAGTGACAGATAATATGCGACTGTCCTGCTTTTATTACAGTGTGAACTCACCACAGACACTTGCCTTGTTCATGGACTTACAGCGGTGTGTTGGAATGGATATTTGGTGTTATTTTAAATGATCGAGAAACAGAGATGTATGAAACTGGCAATAATCCAAGGGGCCGGAACATTTTTCTGGATCGTTCCGACCCATTTTAAGCCCCGGTTTGTATATATTTTATTTTATACACATTTACACGTATACAAACATAACTGTTAAAGAAAAATGCAGGAGCAGCACAACTCCTTTCCCATTTGTTAAGGAGGTTCGGGGAGACTTTGATTATTTACAGAGAAGCATTTAATGAATTCTCAATTGAGGAAAATTTAGGATTACACAGTACAGTGTAGGTGTCATCGCAACATGCTGAAGTTTCTGTCTTCCTGAAGGTTTATTTAAACTCATGCTGGAGGCATTAGGTTTAGCTGAACCTTATAAAGACCTGAAAGATATTATCGGCACCTAAAACAGACAGGCAGAATGTGTTATGTGTTGACTTCCTCCGTGACCTTGGCAGTCTTATCATGCAGCTGATACTGTAAGAGAGTTGAAGTACTTGTCCACCTGGAAAGGTGATGAGGTTATATTGGCCACTGACCTGAACGAGACCTGGGTAACCACTAACTCAAATTACAGAGCATGAGATTAAAATTCCACTACAATAATGTTACAAAAAATAGACTAAACTGAAATAAATGTTAATGTTTTTTTTTTTATTTATAAAATAGTTTTTCATCTGTTTACAATCTGAAATGATGCATAATTTATGGCGTCGTTTACAGCTGGAGAATGTGTTGCTGCTAAGTGCACAAGTTGTGGTCACAAATAATCTGTTCCCTTACAAGTATTGTGTTTCTCATGTCCACCCACTCTTTCTTCCTGAAAATACAAAATAAAAAGGGTGACTGACCTTGTGGTCCTGAGCTGGTGTCTGACAGCCTCTGGACCAGATCATTCCTGTCAATCTTCTCTAAAACCTTCCTGGTCATCTTCAGAGCTCCTTGAAGTTGATATTTTTTCACCATCTCATCCACCGTGTCCCGCCTTTCTGCGTTCTCCAACTTGGACTCTTTGATGCCTTCGTAACCTTCAATGATGTCTGACTGCTTCAGACGCCATTTGAAGTTCTTAAATTCATCTTCTTTTAAATCCTCAAAAATGTTTAAAATGTCCTCTGCCTTCATCATGGTTTCCTGCTAAAATCAGACATTTTGTCAAACTGAAAGAAAACTGAAACACAAATGTATCAGAGCAGAAGTTCTCGTTGGCCAACACAGGAGCTGTGTTGATGTGATTTATGTGTAGATTAGTGAGTTAGAGTTCCTGCTGCTGCCCGGTGGACTGGACATGATGCCATTCTGAAGTGTCTTGTTTACGTGACATCAGCGCTCGAGCTTAAGGAGCTTTAAAAAGGTCGGAAAATTAATTTTGGGAAGATTTTGGGCGGTTGAAAGAATACAGAGTAAAAATTGCAAATGTTACAATGAATGGCGAGGTCACAGCAAGTATTGACTGAGTATTGCTGCGATTGTTAACGTAACAGCATGGAAACAAACTGCAGGAAAATGCAAAGCAGAGCCAGACCCTGATCCGCTAGCCTGTGACCTCAGAGGTGCATCTTGTCCAGCAGCTCCTCCAACTTTTAGAAACACCAGCTAGCAGGGCCGTTCCTAGCTTTTTAGAGGCCCTGTGTAAAACTTGTTTTGCTTTTGCATAGCGCCCCCAAAAGGGACAACTTCTTCTTAAGAAAGAACAGTCCTGTTGATGTCACAGTGAGACGTTGCGTTGTGAGCCTGGGCAAGCAAATGAGACTGATTCTCAGTGTTTACGTTCTAAAGTACAAATTAATTAACATTAACTCAAGATGATTTTCATTCATTGCATTTGGAATAGATTTTTAGATATTTATTAGATGAAAGGAGAACATTTCTCTTAGTTTGATAACATTAAAAGTAAAATTAGGCTTTGCTGTTAGCTTGCCGACTCATTTAAAAAAATACTTTTCACCATTTATAGTCATGCATATAGTCATGCTTTAACAAACTCCTCCTTTAGATTAATTCAAATCGACTTCAACATTTTTGCTGAATGAAATTATTCAAAGTTGGAGTATTAGTCGAAGGGTGTGGGAGTGCTGCTGCAGCGTCCCCTGCTGGCAACAGGAAGTCAGCCTTATATTCTAGTCGCTGCATTTAAATGAGATTATTTTCTTCAATCTTCAAACTTCAAAAAAATTCTGTGCAATCTAAAGACCTTAAAAGTGAAGTTTATTGAACTATTAAATTTAACCTTGACCCTTTCGTTGCATGTTTTCACTTTGTTAATGTTATTTGAACTTAAAAATGTCTTTTGTAGCAGCTTGCAAACCAAGCTAGCTAGCAGGCAATAGCGTTAGCTGGTAACTTAACTACAGCTCGCGCGGCTGTAGTTCCAACGACACAACCTGAAGGGGAACCAAAGAGCTCTTACTTGATTAGGTTTAAATTTGATTTGTGAACTAAGCGTATCTAATGAAAATACTGAGTCATTAGCTGGAGAGGCCTGAGGGCACAATGGCAGGAGTGTCTGATCTAGACTGTGACAACCCTCCGTTTGTCAGCTGTCATTTTGCTAAATTCTTGACTGAAGTTATTTATGTGGCAGTTCTGCCAAACCAAAACACCACAAACTGTCCAAGCCTATCACACCTCGGCTCCACACAAGCCACGCCCTCTTTTCCCAAATTAGGATTACTCGGCTCCAGTAATTGACGGAGACAAACTGCAGGTTTCAACTTTTCCCTTCAGAAACCGCTAGATGTATTTTGATTCAGTCTAGTTTAGGATTAATATTATTGATATTTATAATCATAATGTTAATGAATATCTTTAATCTTGTTGAATCAAATTAAATCACAACCAAGACAGATCTACAACTCTCTGCATTTGCATTAAATCAAACCCCGGTATAACAACACAGGCCACGCCTGCTAAAGGCTCTGAGTAGTTTTGTAGAGTCAGAATAAACAACTGATCAAGTTTCAGAGAAGGAAGTATTCAGGCTGATGGAGACGTGACACTCCCTCATATCTCAGCAGTGAAGTCAACGGAGATTAAAATCTAACTTATTTCCTGGTGCTGATTGAAGCAACACTATGTAACTCTTCCCACTTCGGTCTCCTTACAGGTTGTGTCATTGGAACTACACAGAGATCAGGTAGCTCGAGCTGTAGCTCCAATGAGACAACCTGTAGGGGACCGGAGAGGGAAAAGTTACAGTGGTGCTTTAAATCTGACTCAACTGAACATAAAAATGCTCATTTTGGCCAAAACATCACACATCATAGAATAATTACTGACTTACTTCAGATCTACAGACAGTTTACAATAGCTGTGAAAGAATGTAACACTGCTCTCATCTTTAAAGGATATTATGTAGCCCCCAAAATATCACAAATAACAGTTGAGTTCATCAAAGGTGTGTAATGTTACCTGTCAGGCTGCTCCGCGGTACCTTCATCAACAGACACTAAGAGATGCTGCTGCTGTCTGTGTTCACCTGACTCACGTCATGTGACGTGTGAGCAGGAGCCAGTCACACCTGTAGGGCTGCCAGTCAGCGCTCTGATTGGACAGTTTTCAGGTTAATTATGTAATGTGGGAGGAACAGTCTGAACTCATATCAACATGTACAAACTTCAAGTTTCATTCCAAGGAAACTGAAGTTGGAATGTTGTCTGTCCATTGTTGACACACACACGCATGCACGCACACACACACACACACACACACACACACACACACACACACACACACAGCACTGCCTGTTGAAAGGTAAAGTAAAGTAAAGCGTGGTATTATCGGCAGTATAAAGTGAGTGTACCGTCGGCAGGAAGCCCCCTCCAGCCGTACGGAGGCTCTCTGTTCTGCAGACGTTCCCCAGGCTGGTTTGGAGAACGTTCTCCCCCACTGAAGAACCGGCGTGGAGAACACTGTTCCTCACTGCTTGAGTGTGTGTGTGGGTTCACGGCTTTCCTCAGAGAACACACTGCTTCTATCTGAAGAGACAGCATCAGACAGGAATACACTGAATAATAATATGTGTCTGTCTGTGTGTGTGACTGTGTGTGTGTGTGCACGTGTCTGTCTGTCTGTCTCTGTGTGTGTGTGAGACTGTGTGTACTAGCCAGCGGTACCTCTTATCGTGGTTTAGCCAGAGCCTTTGCTCTGCCCCGGGCCACTGTGCACCGTGCTGTCCACAAGACCAGCAGGGAAATCCTCTCTCTCCTCCCCCAGGTCGTTCGCCTTCCAGCAGAGGAGGACTTCCCTCAAGTTGGCAGCGTTGACGGCTGCCACGTCCGTGTCCCTAACGATTATATAAGTCAGATCAGGACAGAAACAGCACTGTTAATACGTTATAACATAGCATACATTAACGTACTGTAACATTACTGGTAACGCTCGCAGCTTAGCTAATGTATATTGTATACACATGTATACAAGATCACACAACTAACGCTAAAATGTCTACAGTGAGGACGATAGTTAAACACAGTAAACAACAGTATACCACAGCACATGTAACGTTAGCTAGGTTATCACTTATTTGCCAGTGGTTAAACCAAAGAGTACCGGTAACTTCTAGCTATACTCGTTGGTTAAACTGTGCCGCTGTTAGCTAGCTAAGGCTAGCTAAAGCTAGCTTGATAGCACGTCAAATTACGGTACAAATAAATTCGCGGTACAAAAATCATCACCGACTGCAAAATTAAC
>CM042441.1:1591730-1594230 GCA_023631565.1 Gymnocephalus cernua
AGTCGTTCCTCTAACAGCAGCAGGACGACGGTTTACTACTGTTACAGTCTTCATTCACATCACAGCTTAATAGTTTCAACAAAGTGTCCCTGAACTCCACACCAGCTGTTCCCTATCATGGGGTGTGTGTGTGTGTGTGTGTGTGTGTGTGTGTGTGTGTGTGTGTGTGTGTGTGTGTGTGTGTGTGTGTGTGTGTGTGTGTGTGTGTCTGTGCCTCTTTGTGTGCGTGTCTGTGTGCGTGTGTGTGCGTGTGTCAGTGTGTGTGTGTGTGTGTGGGGGGGGAGTGAGTGTGTGTGTGTGTGTGTGTGTGTGTGTGTGTGTGTGTGTGTGTGTGTGTGTGTGTGTGTGTGTGTGTGTGTGTGTGTGTGTGTGTCTGTGCCTCTTTGTGTGCGTGTCTGTGTGCGTGTGTGTGCGTGTGTCAGTGTGTGTGTGTGTGTGTGGGGGGGGAGTGAGTGTGTGTGTGTGTGTGTGTGTGTGTGTGTGTGTGTGTGTGTGTGTGTGTGTGTGTGTGTGGGGAGTGAGTGTGTGTGTGTGTGAGAGAGTGTGTGTGAGTGTGAGTGTGTGTGTGTGTGTGTGTGTGTGTGTGTGTGTGGGGGGGAGTGAGTGTGTGTGTGTGTGTGTGTGTGGGGGGAGTGAGTGTGTGTGTGTGTGTGTGTGTGTGTGTGTGTGTGTGTGTGAGTGTGTGTGTGTGTGTGTGTGTGGGGAGTGAGTGTGTGTGTGTGTGTGTGTGTGAGAGTGTGTGTGTGTGAGTGTGTGTGTGTGTGTGTGTGTGTGTGTGTGTGTGTGTGTGTGTGTGTGTGGGGGGGGGGGGGGGGGGGAGTGAGTGTGTGTGTGTGTGTGTGGGGGGGGAGTGAGTGTGTGTGTGTGTGTGTGGGGAGTGAGTGTGTGTGTGTGTGTGTGTGTGTGTGTGTGTGAGTGTGTGTGTGTGTGTGTGTGTGGGGGAGTGAGTGTGTGTGTGTGTGTGTGTGTGGGGAGTGAGTGTGTGTGTGTGTGTGGGGAGTGTGTGTGTGTGTGTGTGTGTGTGTGTGTGTGTGTGTGTGTGTGTGGGGGGGGGGGGAGTGAGTGTGTGTGTGTGTGTGTGGGGAGTGAGTGTGTGTGTGTGTGTGTGTGTGTGTGTGTGGGTGTGTGTGTGTGTGAGTGTGTGTGTGTGTGTGTGTGTGTGGGGGGAGTGAGTGTGTGTGAGTGTGTGTGTGTGTGTGGGGAGTGATTGTGTGTGTGTGTGTGTGTGTGTGTGTGTGTGTGTGTGTGTGTGTGTGTGCGTGCGTGCGTGCGTGCGTGCGTGCGTGCATGCGTGCGTGCGTGTGTGTGTGTGTGTGCGTGCGTGCGTGCGTGCGTGCGTGCGTGTGTGTGTGTGCGTGCGCATGTGTTTCTGTCAGTGTAACTCCTCTGATTTCATCCCTTTGTTTTCAAAATCCTCGACACATAAAGCTAAAAGCAGAAGCCCAGATTCCTGAAGGCACGTTGGTGTGAAGACGTTATAGCCGGTCACAAGCAGCTCGGACCACAACGCTCCGAAACACAGAAATAAAATACAAAGACGCTCGGTTCGCTCCTTCGGCGCTCGCCGTCTTCCTCGCCGTCAGCCGGGAGAAAGAAACAGAAAGAAGCTGAAGGTGTTTCTACGTCTCGTGTGAATTATTCAGGAGCCCTAAAACAAAGACACAAAGACAAGAAGAACTCAGGGAGAGACACGGAAAATATACATCTCAATTTGTTGAGTAACTTTAAAACAGAAGCTTTAAAGGGTAAACTACGTTGCATTCACTAAACCCACCAGACTCCATGTAAATAAACACTAATTTAAGCATCGCAAAACACACTTCATTTTAAGACACAAACAAAATAAAACTGTGAAAAGCTGTTTTTGGGTCGTCTTTTCTTTTTTCCAACCATCACAACTCTAGATCGGGTTGAAATAAACACATAGTTTACAGAGTTACATGTGAGAATATGTTGACTCTATACGCACTAAAAGTCCTGATTATTTACATGGAGTCTGGTGGGTTTAGAGCTAGTGACTTCAGAGCTGTTTCTGGTTAAACAGAAAGGTCTCAAAGAGGTTTAAAAGTCTATCTCTGGAGGGATCCATCCCATAATGTTGTCAGACACTTAGAATAATAATCTGAGTCTGTCAGCAGCAACAACAGAACTTTTAGTGGACGCTGACTGATGCTGAACATTTACAACAAATCACTCAAATCACAAAAACAAATGGAAACCACAGCAGAAAGAAACATCCACAAATCCAAAGATGCAAAAATATATGAAGATGATTTGTAGAAAACTTGCTAGTGTGGTCCTTTAAATGCATGCTGGAGCCATTATTAATGTTAAAGGTATAATGGAGGATTTTCCCGAATTTTAAAAAGAACCGCCCTCTCCACTTTTTGAAAAAATGCTCATGTGCAACACTACCTGCTCCTGAGAGGGAACGCCTATTAAACGTGTGCACGAGAGAGCGTGCACAAGCCTAGTTCTCCTCGTGCACGCTCTGTTTACA
>CM042441.1:1599230-1611730 GCA_023631565.1 Gymnocephalus cernua
GTTCTGGTGCAGGTTCTGGTGCTTTTACCGGCTCTGGTGCAGGTTCTGGTGCTTTTACCGGCTCTGGTGCAGGTTCTGGTGCTTTTACTCGGTCAGGAACAGGTTCTGGTGCTTTAACCGGCTCTGAGGCAACCTGGAAAGACAAAATGTTTGAAACAGTTAAAATGACTTCTGATCTGATGACTTTCCTCCCATGAAAACGCTCCCATAGGTCGTGAGTTCCAGCATCATTCTGACCTATATTGATGTTTCTAGTGGCGGCGCCCTCTAGTGGCCGCAGTAGTTCTGACGGGAGCAACGCAGGAAGTAAGGTGAGGAAGTATAAGAGCGCCAAATGTCCTGGTGAAGCGTTCATTATACTTATACGGTGCGTTCTTTTTGCCTCGCAACTCGTATTTTACGAGGTCAAAGTCGTAAACACGCCCCCTGACCTCGTATTTACGAGTTAGGAACACGTACAACCACCGAGTACCCCGAGCTGAAATCCAACATGGCTGCCCCCTGTATCGACAGTTGTGAAAGCTGTAGTAACATAGTTATAACATACAGTAATAAGCACTTCTGTGTTATTTGTGTCACACTAAATCAGCCGTACACGCAGCGCTGTCTTCTATCTGTGTTGTCACGCGGTTTGTATGCACAAAAAAACAGCGTATACGTTGTTTAAACTGGCGTTGCTAACAACGGCTAACCTGGCTAAAGCTAATGAAAACAATGAAAATCAGACTTGCAAAAAGAACGCATTCAACTCGTGTGTGACGTCATTCCCAGTTGAGACCTCCGACTTCCGAGGCAAAAAGAACGCACCAATACTATACATTGTGCCATTCCCGACAGCGTGACGTCACGGGATCACCGTGACTGTTTACACTCGCGCGTGGTGGTCGCGACACTAGTTGCAGTCTTCTCCTGAACAGAGGTGGCGCTAATGAGGAAAGGCTACAGACTTTGTTATTTCTACGGACTAGAAGAAGAAGAAAAAGGTAAATGAGGTCAGAACTGGCGGTGACGTCAAGCATTGAGGCCCAGTCTCTCTCTCAGATGGCCTCCCACGTAGAGCCAGGTCCTGTCTGAGGTTTCTGTTTCTGTTCTGACTTTGTAAATTATAGAGTGTGGTCTAGACCTAAACTATCTGTAAAAGGTCCTGAACTAACTTCTAACACCTGCTCCCTCAACATCTGGTACGTTGCTGCAAAGACAGTATATAGAAGTGGACCAGCAGGTCCCGTCGCTCTGGACCGAGACCAGTGAAGTCTATTAGAAGTCACTTCCCCGGTGATGGCTGAGCGTTACTGCGCAGCCTCAAACTGAGCTTGATGACGTAGATGTGACGTGAGCAACGTGTCTGAACGTTGTAAGTCTTCTGGTAGCTGTGCCGAGAGAAATCTCAATCATTCCCAATCTATCAGAGATGGAGAGCGTAGGTATATGTAAGGAGATAACATAGGCACAGGCTAATTACTGATAACTAAAATGCTAGTTAACATTAGTAATTAAACTAAACAGCTGATGTAAGTCCAAACTGCCTGCGAGCTTCTCCTGTACTGTACGGTAATTCCTCTACTATGAGACAGTAAGTCTCGTGGTTATGACCCAACCGTTAGCCTATTTTTATAAAAACGTCTGCTACGGAGCCATAACGTGAGGTACAAGGTAACGGAGCCTTTTATACATCGTCGTGTTTCTTTAGAAATAAACAACGGACAAATCAAGTCTTCAAACGCTTCAGATGTAAAGTTATTGGCTGTCAAAGTGACGACAAAATGAATGGAAGTCAATGGGATGCTAACGGGGGGTGATGGTTTATTAGCAACAAAATGGAGCCATAGGAGGCTTCACTCTGAGGAGGCAGGCTGACCGCCTTGCGCTGCTGCCACTGCCAAGGAAAAGGGCAGAGCACACACACACACACACACACACACACACACACACACACACACACACACACACACACACGCACACACACACACACGCAAGAAGGGTTATTGGGACAAACTGAGTCTTCCTCTGGTAGTATGGGAACGGTAACGCGGGGACGGTTGTCAGTTGCAGCTCCTCGTTGAGTCACCCGCCGCCTGCAGCTGACTTCAGGACAAATAAAAGCCTCTTCAGTGTCCGCCGACCTGTCCTCTTCCCTGACACCTGACGTGTGTGCACATATATTTATATATACGCCGACGTTTGCACAGATCTGGTTTCTCCGTCCGCCGCTGTGATGTTACCGCAGGAGTCACAGGTTAAGGATCAACTTCTCTCACGAGGCGTTGAATAAAAATAGAAAACAAATCATTCCTTTAAAACTGGGACGTGAATGTGGATAGTTTGTTTTTATTTGAACTAAGACCGTTTACACTCCCGAAAGTCCGGACCAAGGGTCATGTTTTTGTTACATTGTCTACTTTTGATCCGGTAAGTTTTGGCTTCACGCTGCAGTTACGCAAGCGCACTAAAGATCTCTACGTGACTATACGTCCTGTCGTCATCACATACGTGATAGATACTTATTGATTGTTTCGTAGACGGGATTCCCCGTCCTCTCATAACCTCTCTCTGTTTCTGCTGCTCTCTCCTACTGACGGCTGCTCTCTCCTACTGACTGCTGCTCTCTCCTACTGACTGCCGCTCTCTCCTACTGACTGCCGCTCTCTCCTACTGACTGCCGCTCTCTCCTACTGACTGCTGCTCTCTCCTACTGACTGCTGCTCTCCCCTACTGACTGCTGCTCTCTCCTACTGACTGCTGCTCTCTCCTACTGACTGCTGCTCTCTCCTACTGACTGCTGCTCTCTCCTACTGACTGCTGCTCTCTCCTACTGACTGCCGCTCTCTCCTACTGACTGCCGCTCTCTCCTACTGACTGCCGCTCTCTCCTACTGACTGCTGCTCTCTCCTACTGACTGCTGCTCTCCTCTACTGACTGCCGCTCTCCCCTACTGACTGCCGCTCTCTCCTACTGACTGCCGCTCTCTCCTACTGCCTGCTGCTCTCTCCTACTGACTGCCGCTCTCTCCTACTGACTGCTGCTCTCTCCTACTGACTGCTGCTCTCCCCTACTGACTGCTGCTCTCTCCTACTGACTGCTGCTCTCTCCTACTGACTGCCGCTCTCTCCTACTGACTTCTGCTCTCTCCTACTGACTGCTGCTCTCTCCTACTGACTGCTGCTCTCCTCTACTGACTGCTGCTCTCCCCTACTGACTGCCGCTCTCTCCTACTGACTGCCGCTCTCTCCTACTGACTGCCGCTCTCTCCTACTGACTTCTGCTCTCTCCTACTGACTGCTGCTCTCTCCTACTGACTGCTGCTCTCCTCTACTGACTGCTGCTCTCCCCTACTGACTGCCGCTCTCTCCTACTGACTGCCGCTCTCTCCTACTGCCTGCTGCTCTCTCCTACTGACTTCTGCTCTCTCCTACTGACTTCTGCTCACTCCTACTGACTGCTGCTCACTCCTACTGACTGCTGCTCACTCCTACTGACTGCTGCTCACTCCTACTGACTGCTGCTCACTCCTACTGACTGCTGCTCTCTCCTAGACTGCTGTTCACTCCTACTGACTGCTGCTCACTCCTACTGACTGCTGCTCACTCCTACTGACTGCTGCTCACTCCTACTGACTGCTGCTCACTCCTACTGACTGCTGCTCACTCCTACTGACTGCTGGTCTCTCCTACTGACGGCTGATCTCTCCTACTGACGGCTGATCTCTCCTACTGACGGCTGATCTCTCCTACTGACGGCTGCTCTCTCTTACTGACTGCTGCTCTCTCCTACTGACGGCTGATCTCTCCTACTGACGGCTGATCTCTCCTACTGACGGCTGATCTCTCCTACTGACGGCTGCTCTCTCTTACTGACTGCTGCTCTCTCCTACTGACGGCTGATCTCTCCTACTGACGGCTGATCTCTCCTACTGACTGCTGCTCTCTCCTACTGACGGCTGATCTCTCCTACTGACGGCTGCTCTCTCCTACTGACGGCTGCTCTCTCCTACTGACTGCTGCTCTCTCCTACTGACTGCTGATCTCTCCTACTGACGGCTGCTCTCTCCTACTGACTGCTGCTCTCCTACTGACGGCTGCTCTCTCCTACTGACTGCTGCTCTCTCCTACTGACGGCTGCTCTCTCCTACTGACTGCTGCTCTCCCCTACTGACTGCTGCTCTCTCCTACTGACTGCTGCTCTCTCCTACTGACTGCCGCTCTCTCCTACTGACTGCCGCTCTCTCCTACTGACTGCCGCTCTCTCCTACTGACTGCCGCTCTCTCCTACTGACTGCCGCTCTCTCCTACTGACTGCCGCTCTCTCCTACTGACTTCTGCTCTCTCCTACTGACTGCTGCTCTCTCCTACTGACTGCTGCTCTCCTCTACTGACTGCCGCTCTCTCCTACTGACTGCCGCTCTCTCCTACTGCCTGCTGCTCTCTCCTACTGACTTCTGCTCACTCCTACTGACTGCTGCTCACTCCTACTGACTGCTGCTCACTCCTACTGACTGCTGCTCACTCCTACTGACTGCTGCTCACTCCTACTGACTGCTGCTCACTCCTACTGACTGCTGCTCACTCCTACTGACTGCTGCTCTCTCCTACTGACTGCTGCTCTCTCCTAGACTGCTGCTCACTCCTACTGACTGCTGCTCACTCCTACTGACTGCTGTTCACTCCTACTGACTGCTGCTCACTCCTACTGACTGCTGCTCACTCCTACTGACTGCTGCTCTCTCCTACTGACGGCTGATCTCTCCTACTGACGGCTGATCTCTCCTACTGACGGCTGCTCTCTCCTACTGACGGCTGATCTCTCCTACTGACGGCTGCTCTCTCTTACTGACTGCTGCTCTCTCCTACTGACGGCTGATCTCTCCTACTGACGGCTGCTCTCTCCTACTGACGGCTGATCTCTCCTACTGACGGCTGCTCTCTCTTACTGACTGCTGCTCTCTCCTACTGACGGCTGATCTCTCCTACTGACGGCTGATCTCTCCTACTGACTGCTGCTCTCTCCTACTGACGGCTGATCTCTCCTACTGACGGCTGCTCTCTCCTACTGACGGCTGCTCTCTCCTACTGACTGCTGCTCTCTCCTACTGACGGCTGCTCTCTCCTACTGACGGCTGCTCTCTCCTACTGACTGCTGCTCTCTCCTACTGACGGCTGATCTCTCCTACTGACGGCTGCTCTCTCCTACTGACGGCTGCTCTCTCCTACTGACTGCTGCTCTCTCCTACTGACTGCTGCTCTCTCCTACTGACGGCTGCTCTCTCCTACTGACTGCTGCTCTCTCCTACTGACGGCTGCTCTCTCCTACTGACTGCTGCTCTCTCCTACTGACGGCTGCTCTCTCCTACTGACTGCTGCTCTCCCCTACTGACTGCTGCTCTCTCCTACTGACTGCTGCTCTCTCCTACTGACTGCTGCTCTCTCCTACTGACTGCTGCTCTCTCCTACTGACTGCTGCTCTCCCCTACTGACTGCTGCTCTCTCCTACTGACGGCTGCTCTCTCCTACTGACTGCTGCTCTCTACTACTGACTGCTGCTCTCTCCTACTGACTGCTGCTCTCTCCTACTGACTGCTGCTCTCTCCTACTGACTGCTGCTCTCCTCTACTGACTGCTGGTCTCTCCTACCGACTGCTGCTCTCCCCTACTGACTGCTGCTCTCTCCTACTGACTGCTGGTCTCTCCTACTGACTGCTGCTCTCTCCTACTGACTGCTGCTCTCTCCTACTGACTGCTGCTCTCTCCTACTGACTGCTGCTCTCTACTACTGACTGCTGCTCTCTACTACTGACTGCTGCTCTCTCCTACTGACTGCTGCTCTCTCCTACTGACTGCTGCTCTCCTCTACTGACTGCTGCTCTCTACTGACTGCTGCTCTCCTCTACTGACTGCTGCTCTCTCCTACTGACTGCTGCTCTTTTTGTTTTGTTGTCATGTTGAGAAGCGAGACACAGGAACTTTCTTTCTGCAGCATTTATTTAGAGACAAACGGAAACCTACACTGTACTTTTACACTGTACTTTTACTACCACTTAACAAGTAAACTGCTGATGTAGTCTCAGCTCTGATAGCCGACAGCTGTCTGCTCTGAGCGCATTCACCGCCACTCACTCTCTCACGTACACACTAACACCGAGCTACCCTTCCCCGGTCTTGTAACACGGGGAGAGCCTGCCAGATTTTGGTCCCAAAGTCCGAACCATCCAAAAAAATGTTTTCACACCATAAACTAACTGGACCATGGTTCAGTTTGGTCCGGACCAAGACCACCTCTTTTAATCTGACCAAAATTTGGTCTTCTGGTCTGGACCGTGGTCCAGGGGAGGTTTCACACCTGTAAATTTGGTTCGGAGCAACATGAAAAGTCCCAAAGTCCGGACCAAATGATGTAGGTGTGAAAACGCCTTAAGTTTCAAGGCACAAGAGTTCAATTAAATCAACCATAACAAGTTCCTTCCCGAGGCCATTTATCAGAGGCACTGTGGCTGATGATTGGGATTGGTGTAAATAAATGGCAATAAACTAGAGCACGCTCTTCTCCCATCCAGTAACGCTGTGTGGACTAGACAGACCTTCCTCCGCAGCGCTGTGGAGGAAGGTCTGGCTAAGCGAGACTACAACAAATGTAACAATCAGCCCGGTCTTTATTCGTCATTCCACCATTGTGTATGTAATGCTTCCCTTTCTTGTGTTGTAAATTGCTCTGTGTGAATGAAAACTTTACAGTGTGTGTGTGTGTGTGTGTGTGTGTGTGTGTGTGTGTGTGTGTGTGTGTGTGTGTGTGTGTGTGTGTGTTTGTGTGTGTGTGTGTGTGTGTGTGTGTGTGTGTGTGTGTGTGTGTGTGTGTGTGTGTATGTGTGTGTAGTCAGTGTCCCTGTCTGGTCCAATCAGTCAAAGCACCCTCGACCTGGACACACGCCACACTTCTGCCACTGATGACTCACTGCAGCAACAACTGGTGCACCATGGGAGGTCAGACGGTGAAATGCATCGGACCGGGACGTCCCTTTAATCCCACAGCAGCACTCACTCCCTCCCTCCCTCCCTCCCTCCCTCCCTCTCTCTCTCTCTCCCTCCCTCTCTCTCTCTCTCTCTTTCCCCTCCTCTCCCTCCCTCCCTCCCTCGCGCCCGCTAACTGGCTTGGCATCCTTTTAGCCCCAAACACTTCCTCTGCCTCTGAATTCCTGAGCTGTGAAACGCTGAAACAAACAAAGTGTTCTGTCTTCACGAGGCTAAACGCAGAGTCATGTAATCCTTTCATGAGTCAGCGGGATGATAAACTGCGAGTTTGTACAGATATGTTGGGTGAGATCATCGGGAGTTAGCCGATGACGTTTGGATAATGAATCAAACGTGCAGCGTTAAGAGCAAATTAAGAAACACCGTTTCTGCCAGGACCAGAAAACAAAACGCATGAAATTTTAGGAGAAAAGTGGCCAGCCTACTAGTTACCCATCATGTCTGTATGGCGGCAGGAAACACACGCAAACACACGGAGAACATGCAAAGTCCACACTGAGACAGACCGGGAATCAAACCGGCGATCCAAGTGAGCACTGCTTTTTTGAAGTATTTTTTGACGTTTTCTTGAAAAAATTTGTGTGTCTTGAAGTTTTTTTTTGACATTTTGACATTTTTTTAAAAGCTTTTTTTGAATTTTTCTTTAAACGTTTTCATGACGTTTCCTGATGTTTAGACACTTTGACGTTTTGTAGAATTTTTTGGCCTTTTTTCGAAGATTATTTGATGTTGTTTTGACGTTTACTTGACGCTTTTTTTGACATTTTGTTGACATTTTTTTAGAAGTTATTTGAATTTCCTTTTTTACGTTTTCTTGATGCTTCTTTTACATTTTGTTGATGTTTTTTGAATTTATTTTGACGTCTTGACGTTAGTGAGGCGGCAGTGCTAACCACTGAACCACGGCGCCGCCCAAATCCAAAGATTGTTATCAGTTCAGTAAACGGGTAACACGACTACAGGTCACTAACTTATATATTATATAATAATAATAAAATACAAAAATGAGATGTTGAAACACTAAAATCAAGATCAAGAGAAACGAGTATCGTGACGTATTAAAACCAGATTATAGGATCCTTCATCGTGATTACCAGATATTAGATGAGGATTATAAACTAATCAGCATCGAGATAAGACACTAAATCAGCTGGTTTTCTCTAAAAGTGAAATCTTTAAAGAACTCAGAGCAGAAGTGTGAGTGTGAAGGTGTGTGTGAGCGGCGCTGCGATAAGTCCGACTCATCCCGGCCTCCGCGACCTCTGAGAGCGCTTCCTGGTAAATATATCTCCGTGGTAACTGTACACTGAGTGCTTCTGTAACGGGAGCGGAGCAGAGGACGCCATCAGATCTCCCGCGTGGAGAGAGTTTAGAGACACAACCCTGCAGAGCAGACGCTGCCTGGGATAACAAAGCTGTTTCACTACAAAAAGCAGTGCATCTCCCACAAAAGTCTCCTCTATAACAGATCAAAAGTCTCCTCTATAACAGATCAAAAGTCTCCTCTATAACAGATCAAAAGTCTCCTCTATAACAGATTAAAAGTCTCCTCTATAACCGATAAAAAGTCTCCTCTATAACAGATCAAAAGTCTCCTCTATAACAGATCAAAAGTCTCCTCTATAACAGATCAAAAGTCTCCTCTATAACAGATCAAAAGTCTCCTCTATAACAGATCAAAAGTCTCTACAACAGATCAAACGTCTCTATAACAGATCAAACGTCTCTATAACAGATCAAACGTCTCTATAACAGATCAAAAGTCTCCTCTATAACAGATCAAGTCTCCTCTATAACAGATCAAAAGTCTCCTCTATAACAGATCAAACGTCTCCTCTATAACAGATCAAAAGTCTCCTCTATAACAGATCAAAAGTCTCTATAACAGATCAAAGGTCTCCTCTATAACAGATCAAAAGTCTCTATAACAGATCACGTGTCCTGAGAAACCGGTGCTGCCAGTTTCCCATTGCAGCCCACGTTAAAGGAACACGGCGACTTATTGGGACTTTGACTTATTCCCCGTCTCCCCCAGAGTTAGATAAGTCCAGACATACCCTTCTCATCTCCGTGCGTGTCCTAACTCTGTCTGACAATGAGTGATAAAATAACGGCAACATGTTCCTATTTCCATGTTGTGATTTGTATAGTCACAGCGTGTACAAATAACAAGGTCACATGACACACAGCCATCTTCTAAGCGTATACATACTGGGAACTAGATTCTCAGAGGGTGAAGCACTGCTACTGCTGCTACTTGGGCGGAGTGATTTGTTCGCAGCACCTGAGAAGCCCCGTGGTTACTCTGCTCCTCAGCCACGGCGAGGAGCAGAGTAACCACGGGGCTTCTCAGGTGCTGCACTAATTACTCCGCCCAAGTAGCAGCAGTAGCAGTGCTTCGCCTTACATCTACTTGTCTAACTCTGGAGGATACGGTGAATAAGCTGAAGTCCCAATAAGTCGGCGTGTTCCTTTAAGGTGAATAGGGGAAATATTTTTCTGATGCTTTTTTGACATCTTTTTGATGTTTTTTTTTTACTTTCTTTTGACGCCTTTTTATTACTATTTGTTTATGTTTTTTTCTTCATGTTTTACTGACATTTTTTTTTTTTTTTTACATTTTCTTGACATATTTTTGAAGCTTTTTTGACTGTTTTTTTTTCTCAACGCTTTTCCTCAGAGTTGTTTTGTGTATAGTAAAAATTTTATTCGGGCAAGTAACATTTCTCTTTTTACTTGCCCGACGCTGAACCCTGGCAAATGAGGCATTATCTAATTAAATATGTGCTAATTTACATCAATAAAAGGTGTTTCAGCATTTCTTAACTTGGACTCTGTTCTCCATGCAAGTTGTAATCTTGAGATAACCTGCGGCTATAAACACAACTACACCACTTCATCCAGGGTACGATTTAAACAGCGGAGGTATTTTGCTGAGGAACACACAGCAGAAGTGCATGTCGCAGTACAGACGGAGACACGCTGGAGGGAACAGACTCTGCTCTGTCTCCGTGGAACACACTCACAGTTCCCTCGGCTCTCTGACGCCGCCTCGGCTTAGGAAAGAGACCAAGAGACTCTGTTCTCTGCCAGCCTCCACAAAGTGTTCCTCCTACGGGGAGATTCTGAGGCTAACACGCCATCACGGTCCGTTAGCGTCCCACAGCAGTTTGAGGCCGCGCAGCAACGCTCGCCATCGCCGGAATAGTGACTTCACTGGTCTCCGTGGAAGTCTACGGTGTCGCCGTGTCCATTTATTTTACCGTCTATGATTCTCTGCAGAGAAACATATATATTCACATACATTACACACACATTATACTCTCTCACTCACACACACACACACACGTATACACACTCTCTCACACACACACACACACACACACACACACACACACACACACACACACACACACACACACACACACACACACACACACACACACACACACACACAGTATTGTTTCTGTATTTATTGTTTATTCTTATTAATGTTCAATTTGTGTGTGTGTGTATGCACCAACTACCGATACAAATTCCACGTAAGTGTAACTTACTGTGGCAAGAAAGGCTTTTCTGATTTCTGATTGGCCGATATAAGAGGCCAGAAGAGCCAGGATGTGCCCTGACTGGCGTGTTGGGGGCAGAGGCTGTTCTGGTGGAAGAATAAGCTGCCATGTTGTGATATGAAGCCAGTGTTTTTTTTCCTGCATGGGATGCCTGGCCTGCAGCACTCAGGAGCCAGACCGGGCCGGGCCAGGCCAGGCCGGGCTTCAGGAGGAGGAGGAGGAGGAAGGAAGTGAGCCAGGCCGGGGGGGAAATACCAGGAGAGGTATGTCAGACACAACCACCCAGTCCTCCAAACCCTCCGATGATATCAGTAGTTTGTTCCTCCAATACAGAGGTTCTCAAGCTCGTTTCAGTTCCCCTTTCAACAGTTTCTTCTTTAAGCCATGTTACCATGTTACCATGTCACCATGTTACCATGTCACCATGTTATCATGTTACCATGTCACCATGTTACCATGTTACCATGTTACCATGTCACCATGTTACCATGTTACCATGTCACCATGTTACCATGTCACCATGTTACCATGTCACCATGTTATCATGTTACCATGTCACCATGTTACCATGTCACCATGTTATCATGTTACCATGTTACCATGTCACCATGTTACCATGTTACCATGTCACCATGTTACCATGTCACCATGTTACCATGTCACCATGTTATCATGTTACCATGTTACCATGTTACCATGTCATCATGTCATCATGTCACCATGTTATCATGTTACCATGTCACCACGTTACCATGTCACCATGTCATCATGTTACCATGTTACCATGTTACCATGTCATCATGTCATCATGTTACCATGTTATCATGTTACCATGTCACCATGTCATCATGTTACCATGTCACCATGTTACCATGTCACCATGTCATCATGTTACCATGTCACCATGTCACCATGTTACCATGTTACCATGTTACCATGTCACCATGTTATCATGTTACCATGTCACCATGTCATCATGTCACCATGTCACCATGTCACCATGTCATCATGTTACCATGTCACCATGTTACCATGTCACCATGTCATCATGTTACCATGTCACCATGTCACCATGTTACCATGTTACCATGTTACCATGTCACCATGTTATCATGTTACCATGTCACCATGTCATCATGTCACCATGTCACCATGTCATCATGTCACCATGTCACCATGTCACCATGTTATCATGTTACCATGTCACCATGTTACCATGTCACCATGTCATCATGTCATCATGTCACCATCGCAAATAATTTGTGGTAGAAAACAAGTCTCTATAAAGAGGAAGAATACAGCGATAGTGTGAGTCAGTTTCCCCCGGCACCGGTCCCAGTCTTTCCTAACCACGGACTGTTATTGCTGTTAGCTAAACTACGTAACGTACGTTACCTGATGAATCGCGGCGTGTGCCGATGCTCTGACGAGCAGAAGCCCGGCGGTCTATGTTCTGATAACTGTTTATCACAAACAGAAGAATCCGTCTCTCGTTCATTGATCTACGCTGCGTGTCGCTCGCGTAGGGAAAAGTTCGGTGTTTTAAGCCCCCAACGTCGTCTTCCAGGCAGCGCTGCCTGGAAGACGACGTTGGGGGCTTAAAACACCATTGAGGGAAAAGATCAACACAGTTCAACTCTTGCAGCAGGCGGGCGTGTGACGAGCACGGCCGCGACAGTTCTGCAACAGGCGATTGCGCCCGCCTGCCAGATTGGCCCCCCCCCCCCAAGGCTCCGCCCTGCTACAGCTGCCGTGGCTTCCCTTATTGGACGATCACTTCACCGTACCGCTGTCTGCTCCCTGATCGTTTGGAGACTTTCTCTGAGGATCTTAGGGAGGATATTTGTGTGTAATTACTATTCTCAAACAACGACCGCATGGTGCGTTAAAACCGCTCTTCTATTGCCGGGGC
>CM042441.1:1616730-1821730 GCA_023631565.1 Gymnocephalus cernua
TGACATTTACCCGTCTGTGATGATCCTTCCTTTAATATTAGTCTAAATAATTCATCATTTCCCTGAGGTATAATTTCCTATAAATGAGGTTTATTGACCATAAATTCCCAAAGTAAGTGTAGAACTAGTGGTAATTTCTTTTTGATAATGCCTTTCGTTAAAAAAATTGTCCATTTCTTATACTTTCGTTGCTTATTTTATCTGCATTTATATTTTAACGGTTTTTAACTGCTCTTTAATGTTTAATTTCTTATACTGCACTGTAACTTTTATTCTTGTATTTTAATTGTCTTCATGTAAAGCACTTTGAATCGCCCTGTTGCTGAAAAGTGCTCTACAAATAAAGCTGCCTTGCCTAATAAGTCGATGTTAGTAATGTGTATACACAGTAGGTGAGAAAAAGCACCAAACGTGTCCAAAAAGAGACAAAAACGTCAGAAAAAGTGTTGATTTTCAGTTCTTACCGCGGAGGACGACGCGTGGTCGAATGGAAAACAACACAAGGGTTAAAACTGGTCCAGTATTAAAAACAAGAAACAAGCTGCGATGTAGGAGCGTTTTCATAAACTAGCGCCCGCCTAGAAAGCGCCAAAAGCAGCGGAGAGACGTCAACAACGGCGCCACAAATATGGAGCGTCAGAAACCTCAAAAGTTCCTAAAGAGGACTAGAACTGCAGAAAGACAAATACTGCAGTTTGACAATCATAGGTGTAGATGTGTGTGTGTGTGTGTGTGTGTGTGTGTGTGTGTGTGTGTGTGTGTGTGTGTGTGTGTGTGTGTGTGTGTGTGTGTGTGTGTGTGTGTGTGTGTGTGTGTGTGTTGGTCTATACACTGGTGAGAGCCAATCAGGTCCCCATCCCACAATATTTAGAAGAGGTAGATTTGTCCCGCCTCATAAAAAATATTAAAGACAAGCCGCTCCCTAAAAGAGGTAAAAGTAACCAATCAGAGGGCTCAAACTGGGAGTGTGTCTTCTTCACTGCATTATACCTGCCAATCATTTTCTATGGCTCAATAACGATTGAAATTCCACTGAAATCACGTTGATCCTTAGTTCAGTCGATATTTCAACATTGTTTCAATATTCCTGATAATGAAATCTGTGGAGAGGATCTGAACGCTGTTCCAATATTAAAACAGGGTGCAGAATGACGTAGAATCAACATCAGAGGTCGATGTTGATTCATTGACTTAACGTTGACAACGGCATGTTGATTTAACATAGTTTAAATGACTGTTTGCTATCTGGGACGGGACGCGGAGACAGGAAACTACCTCCGGTTGGGGCGCCGCGCTTATGAACCGTCTCCGGCATCACCGGAGACACGGCCTCCAACCGGGAGGAAACACAGCCCACCTCAGCCCGTTGCACGCCGTTTCAACGGCTAACGGAGACGTCAGCTGCAAACTATAGAAATAAAATGATCCATACATACATACATACACACATACATACATACACACATACACACACACACACACACATACATCCATACATACCAGGGATGGAAATTTAATTTTTTGTCCACCGGCCACTGTGGCTGGTGGATTTCAAAATCTACCAGCCACTCAATGTTTTTACCAGCCACTTTCTTGTTTTTTAACCGACATTGTGTAACTGCATGTGAAAATTAATACTACAAGATGTACAATACTGAAGCAGTTTATTTAATCTCAAGTCTCAATGAAACACTTTCTCTTTCTCTCTTATACATACACAAACCACGAACTGATATACATTTCATTAAATGAGTCGGGCAGATTAAACAAAAAACCATCATTCCTCCTCCCATCCTCCCCACTCCCAGGACAATTTCTCCTAAACAGTATTTCCATCTTATCCAACTGGGCCGTCTCCAGGCTGGTAAGTGGCTTCATGGCAGCCGTATTCTCCGGGGCTGCTTTTCCCCTGTGCTCTCTTTTTTACCTGGATGTGGCATTTGGACGATTCGTGGTCTTTTATGGCTTCCAGTTTTAGGTTTTTAGTCCCACCAATGAAACTATTATATGACATACAGAGCAGTACATTATCAGGTCTGTCTCGTCGTAAACTAACCAATCGCGGAACTCCCCATTGTCTGCTTTTCTCCATCGTTCTTTAAAAAAAACGTTTTTTGACTTTCGCCTCTTTGTCCACTGGCTCCTCCTGAGATGTTTTCTCAGCGGACCTCTTGACGCCTGCGATGTAACGCCACATTTTTTTTGAAGGTGCGCCGCCTCTAAAGTGTCCAGGTGAAACAGTATGCTATTTTTATTTACCCGCCACGGTGGCCGGTAGGTGAAGCGAGTTTACTGCCACAACACAAAATCACCCGCATTTGGCTGGTGGCGGGTGCTAATTTCCATCCCCGATACATACATACATACATACATACATACATACATACATACGTACATACATACATACATACGTACTGACATCCAGGCTTTACCCTGGAAATATATTCCCGTTGATCTAAAATACTATTCATGTGTGTTTTGTGTCCTCGGGTCAAATTTGACGCGTTTACAAAAACGTTCTATATCAGAACTACAACAAAAGAAAGTTGAAAAAAGTGACAAATGTTGGAAAAAGCTACAAAAACGCAGGAAAAAAAAAGGACAAAAACATTATTATTTTTAAATGCTGAAAAAAAGTGACCAAAGAAATTGAAAAAAGTGACAAAAAAAAAACCATCAAAAACTTCGCCAAAGGTGGCAAAAAAAATTGTTACAGAAAGTGACAAAAAAACATCGAAAATTACGTGTTAAAAATTGACAAAACAATAATTCAAAAAAACCCAAAAAGTGAGAATTGCTTTTGAATAAAACCACCACAAATGTGGAGAAAAGTGTAGAAAAATAACAACAAAATGTTGAAATCTGGACCCAGAAAAACACAAAGTTGCAGGTCGACGGGACGACAACACGAAGGTTAAAATCTCTAAAACAAAAATACCAAAAAGCTGTGACATGAAATGAAACGTGTTGGCTGAATGACAACTCTTCCTTCCAAAGATCCATCGATTGATTGATTGATTGGTTGTGTTTACAAAAGAATCCAAAACATATAGCTCCTAAATGTCTCTGCTAGTCTGCAGAAACCAGGACGTCAGAGTCCTGCGTATTCGCTGTCCTCACTCTTAATATATTACAGATTAAAATATGTTTCATTGTTCACATATTTTGGGCATGTTTGGTCAAATAAAAGAGCTTAATTTGGCTTTTTGCAGACTAAAGAATTATAGATTCATGAATGATACAACTTGTTGGTCCGTCTGCAAAAGTAACGACACGATCGATTCATTGATTTGTCAAAAAAATCCAAAATATTTTTAAAAATATTTTCACAAATGTTTGTGAAAATTCAACATATTTTAATTATTTTAACTGCTAGTCTGCAGAAATAAGTCCTCTGTGATGATTTTATTTATTTAGGCTATATGGCACAAAAAACATGTCTTATTTTGGCTTTGAAAAATAATAAAATACATTTTAAAATATTATAAATAAATTAAGTAAATAAATACATAAATAGTAAATACATACATACATAATAGGAAATACATACATACATACATAAATAGTAAATACATAGTTCAAAATAGTAAATAAATAGTGAATAAATCAAATCAATTAAAAAACGTACAAATAATAAAATAATTCATAAAAACACGAGTTTCTGATCACTTCCATGTCGCTATAAATAGAAACTTCAAACACCAATAAATTGATCGGAATCGATCGGTCTCCGGTGTAAGACTTCTTCAGTAATTGATGATTAACTTTCCTGTAGGCTACGTCATTTATTTATCGGATTTGATTTGATATAATAAATGAATTAAACGTCAAAGTGATGTCAGAAGTGCGTCTCACCTTAACGGGGATCTTCTCCGCCGGGAGCCGCGGAGCCAGAGCTCTGGACGGGGGGACGTCGTCTCCGTAGCCGACTTTAGGCTTCTTCTTCCCGGCTGCGGAGCCGGAGGCGTCGGCCTTCTTGTTCAGGTACGAAGAAGCGAAATAAACGGCGACGACGGTGAAGATGACGGCGGGGATGATAACGGCCGCGTCCAGCTCCATGGCGGCGGCTTTCTGGAAAGTTACTAAAGAAAGTGTTTAAATGGTTGCGGTGTGTTAACCCAGACAGTCACACACACACTGAGCCGCATCTCAGCCCCTCACTCTCATCACTATCTGCCCGCAACAGCTGACGGCTTACATCCGGCTGGGCTTCAAAATAAAAGCCTTTACATGGAGTAACAACTCCCGTTGTTTCCTGTGCAATAACTCGGCTTAATTTGCATATTTAATGTAGAGGGTTTTTTTTAGAGATTACTCTTCCTGTGGTGTTGTGTACTTGTATGTATTGTGTACGGAAAACTTTGTACTCCATGTATTTGCGTTGTTGCCTTTTGTTTGTCAGCTTGTCAGTTCTGTTGTTGATGAAGAAATAGTTTTCACTGCATGATGTAGTTTTTAACAAAAACTGACATGTTACTGACACTTTATTTTTACTATATTTCATTGTTAAACTGTACACATTATCAAATTCTCTCTGTCTCTCTCAATTCAATTCAATTTTGCTTTATTGGCATGAACAATTTCTTATTTCTTTCCATCTCTCATTCTCTCTCTCTCCTTTATATCTGTGTTTTTTGTATCTGTCCCTCCTGACTGGGATAATAAAAGGACTGAACTGTATTTGGACGTTTTGATGATTGTTACAAGTCCGCCAACTGGTCCGGTGAGTCAAAAAGTTAATACCAGACATGTTTCTAGTTCTCTCTTCTAGTGTTGATGAATATGGAGCGTCTACCCCAGTTCATGTATGAATATGGAGCGTCTACCCCAGTTCATGTATGAATATGGAGCGTCTACACCAGTTCATGTATGAATATGGAGCGTCTACACCAGTTCATGTATGAATATGGAGCGTCTACCCCAGTTCATGTATGAATATGGAGCGTCTACCCCAGTTCATGTATGAATATGGAGCAGCGTCTACCCCAGTTCATGTATGAATATGGAGCGTCTACCCCAGTTCATGTATGAATATGGAGCGTCTGCACCAGTTCATGTATGAATATGGAGCGTCTACACCAGTTCATGTATGAATATGGAGCAGCGTCTACCCCAGTTCATGTATGAATATGGAGCGTCTGCACCAGTTCATGCAAATACAAATGTAAAATTTCAAGCCAATAGGAATACTTGAAATTGATGGTGGTGGTAAATATTCATTCAAGTTTGTGAAGGGCAACATAGATTTTGATAATAAACTACAGACGTTACACACTGGGGGACTTTAAGACTTCCTACATTCTAACACCACCTAGGAGGCTCTGTGTGTGTGTGTGTGTGTGTGTGTGTGTGTGTGTGTGTGTGTGTGTGTGTGTGTGTGTGTGTGTGTGTGTGTCTGTGTCTGATGGTATTTACTTGGAACATTTAGTTATGCATTTAGAAGACATTTTAATACTTTTAAGACCCTGGTTATAAAATACCAAAGAAACATGTTTCAAGGCATAGAAAAGATTTTATTGAACAACAAAATGAAATTGGATCGTTTCTCAGATTCACTTCAACATTTTACCTGCAGGGAGGGGGGGAAGGAGGGGGAGGGGGGGGGGGGCACTATGAGACCGACCTCAGAGACCAACACAGCGCCTTTAAATTAGTTAAGAACAGATAAAAACACAGAAAACCTCCCCGGCAGTCAGTCACACTAACAGACTTCTTTATAGGCACTTTAGTCTAAAGCAACAGGGTCACAGCGACTGCACACGCACGCACGGTCAGGCAACGGTTACACCAACACGTTTGGGTTCGAAAAGGAACATCTGTCGCCACGTTTCCCCCTCTCATTCCCCCTGCTCTGGCGTTTCCAAGCCCCTAAACCGGAGACATTTGGAATAATGAGCAGGGGGAATGAGAGGGGGAAAACACCAGAGCAGGGGGAATGAGAGGGGGAAAACATCAGAGCAGGGGGAATGAGAGGGGGAAACGCCAGAGCAGGGGGAATGAGAGGAGGAAACGCCAGAGCAGGGGGAATGAGAGGGGGGAAACGCCAGAGCAGGGGGAATGAGAGGGGGAAACACCAGAGCAGGAGGAATGAGAGGGGGGAACACCAGAGCAGGGGGAATGAGAGGGGGAAACACCAGAGCAGGGGGAATGAGAGGGGGGAAACGCCAGAGCAGGGGGAATGAGAGGGGGAAACGCCAGAGCAGGGGGAATGAGAGGGGGAAACGCCAGAGCAGGGGGAATGAGAGGGGGGAAACGCCAGAGCAGGGGGAATGAGAGGGGGAAACATCAGAGCAGGGGGAATGAGAGGGGGAAACGCCAGAGCAGGGGGAATGAGAGGGGGAAACACCAGAGCAGGGGGAATGAGACTGAAGATCATTTAGCAGCTATTTTCATTTTGACAAACTGAGATTAATTAGTGAAAGTCCTTTAAAAGCAAAGAGTTTTCTATCAGTCAACAGATTAGATTTCTTCGGACAAAATGAGACATCTGAAGACACGTTTTTTTCACCGTTTTTTTAAATTATTAAATCAAGAAAATAACTTAGGAAACAACGACGGCGTCTGACTGCGTCCCAGAAGTTAAGACGACGTCTTTAAATGTCTCCTTTTGTTCAAACAACAGTCCAAAGAACTAAGATACACAAGTTTAATATCACAGAACAGGAAGAAAACCCCAAAAATAGTCACATTTCAGAAGCAGACAGATGTGTTTTTGTTGCCACATTCGCTTTAAAATTAAATTAAAAGTTCGTTACTTGAACATTTCAGCTCCAATCTGCAGATTAATCAACGATAAGAGACAAATCAGCTGATGTCGAAGAAACAGAACACGCCTCATTTATGGTAAATCAGTGATCAGTTCACGGCTACGTTGCACGTGTTAACGTCCGCGGCACCGCGCTCCACTATCACCACGGCTACGTTACCGCCATTACAAATGGTGCAATAAGACACTCAAGAGTTTTTTAGTTTTAGTTGAGAGAATGCAAATATAATCCAATCGGGACACTCGTGAACAAGAAGCGATTTGGGGAAATCATCACAGATACCGAGTCTGAGTCACTACGTTACCGAACGGCAGGAACTTAAGTTCAGGACGTCCCGCGGATGAATTTTGGCATCACAGTCTGGTGTGATCTGGCATACATATAGTTTACACCTGTGAAACTAGAAGCCCACTGTGTGTGTATATGTGTGTGTGTGTGTGTGTGTGTGTGTGTGTGTGTGTGTGTTTGTGTGTGTTAAAGCCCACTTCCCAGTTTCCCTCTTCCTCCCCAGAAGCCGTTCCCAGTCTGGTCACTGGTTAGAATCTCTCTTCACATTTCCCACTACAGACACAAACAGGCTCTTGATTTGAAAGCACAGCGGTGACAACAGGTCTCCGGCGGATCCTCCTCCCACTCTAGGCTACGTTTACACTGCTACGCTTTGGTTTTTTTAAGCCACGAAACGGTCTCCGTGCACACAAGACGTTTTAGCTACGGTAGCAGAAATATTCTCCGTTTAAACCAACACGCCCAAACCCAAATATCTCAAGACCATTCGTGATGATCAGACTGACCGACTTGCATCGTGTTGCCAAAGGTCTCCGTTTGTGGCCGTTGAGGCTGCAACACAAACCCGCAGATTCCAAATGTCTCCGGTGTAGGGGCTCAAAAACACCAGAGCAGGGGGAATGAGAGGGGGAAACACCAGAGCAGGGGGAATGAGAGGGTGGAAACACCAGAGCAGGGGGAATGAGAGGGGGAAACACCAGAGCAGGGGGGAATGAGAGGAGGGAAACGCCAGAGCAGGGGGGAATGAGAGGGGGAAACGCCAGAGCAGGGGAATGAGAGGGGGAAACACCAGAGCAGGGGGAATGAGAGGGGGAAACGCCAGAGCAGGGGGAATGAGAGGGGGAAACACCAGAGCAGGGGGAATGAGAGGAGGGAAACGCCAGAGCAGGGGGAATGAGAGGAGGGAAACACCAGAGCAGGGGGAATGAGAGGAGGGAAACGCCAGAGCAGGGGGAATGAGAGGAGGGAAACACCAGAGCAGGGGGGAATGAGAGGAGGGAAACGCCAGAGCAGGGGGAATGAGAGGGGAAACGCCGGAGCAGGGGGAATGAGAGGGGGAAACACCAGAGCAGGGGGAATGAGAGGGGAAACGCCAGAGCAGGGGGAATGAGAGGGGGAAATACCAGAGCAGGGGGAATGAGAGGAGGGAAACGCCAGAGCAGGGGGAATGAGAGGAGGGAAACACCAGAGCAGGGGGAATGAGAGGAGGGAAACGCCAGAGCAGGGGGAATGAGAGGAGGGAAACACCAGAGCAGGGGGGAATGAGAGGAGGGAAACGCCAGAGCAGGGGGAATGAGAGGGGAAACGCCGGAGCAGGGGGAATGAGAGGGGGAAACACCAGAGCAGGGGGAATGAGAGGGGAAACGCCAGAGCAGGGGGAATGAGAGGGGGAAACACCAGAGCAGGGGGAATGAGAGGAGGGAAACGCCAGAGCAGGGGGAATGAGAGGAGGGAAACACCAGAGCAGGGGGAATGAGAGGAGGGAAACGCCAGAGCAGGGGGAATGAGAGGAGGGAAACACCAGAGCAGGGGGGAATGAGAGGAGGGAAACGCCAGAGCAGGGGGAATGAGAGGGGGGAACACCAGAGCAGGGGGAATGAGAGGGGGGAACACCAGAGCAGGGGGAATGAGAGGGGGGAACACCAGAGCAGGGGGAATGAGAGGGGAAACGCCGGAGCAGGGGGAATGAGAGGGGGAAACACCAGAGCAGGGGGAATGAGAGGGGAAACGCCAGAGCAGGGGGAATGAGAGGGGGGAACACCAGAGCAGGGGGAATGAGAGGGGGGAACGTAGGGCTGGGCATTATAACGATATTATATTAACGTCGATATATGGGGCTAGATATCGTCTTAGATTTTGGATATTATCATATCGTGACAGAGTCATTGTATCCGTGTTATTGTATTAATATTAACAGTCAACCCGACAACATCGCCGCAAAAATTGGCATCGATGTATTTGTGAATTATATCGTAATATCTGATCTTTCCATATCGCCACAACTCAAAGGCGGAGACTTTTGGAAACAACGATGCGGTCAGTCTTATCAGTTGGTGGTGGTGGTGGTGGTGGGGGGGGGGTCTTTGTTTGCCGCCGAGACTGCAACTCCACCTCGGAGATTTCCCGATGTCTCCGGTTCAGAGGCTCGGAAACACCGCCGCCGCGTGACAGGAAACGTGACTGTGAGCAAAGGATGTTTGATGTTAAACCAAAACGTAACTGTGTAGAAGCAGCCGTGGACCAGCTGCAGACGGCCGGAGGTCGGAGGTCACCGTGACGAGCTCCTCTCCTTGCTGACGCAGTCGTCCTGGCTGCTGGTGTCGCCGTTGGCCGCAGCGCCACAGGTCCGTCTCTTCTTCCTGCGGTGGGACACGGCGTCGCCCTCCGCTGCCTGCAGGAGGACAAAGTGTTCTGGCTGTTAGGACACGACTTACAGGGTTAGGGTTACAGACGGAGCTCACATGTTAGCACCTGTTACTTTACACACACACACACACACACACACAAATGTTTCTCTATCTCTATGGGGACCCATCATTGACATAATGCATTCCCTAGCCCCTTACCCTAACCTTAACCATCACAACTAAATGCCTAACCCTAACCCTAACCCTAACCCTAACCATAACCTAATTCTAACCCTAACCCTAAAACCAAGTCTTAACCCTCAAACAGCCCTTTAAACTTGTGGGGTCCAGCATTTTGGACCCCACAAGGCTGTGCAGACCCCAAAAGTATACTGGATTCTCCGGTTTTTGGACCCCACGAGTATAGTAAAACAAGCGTGCACACGCACGCACGCACACACACACACACACACACGTATAATGACAGGCCATCACGGTGTGTTCCTGACGTGTGAGTAGAGCTGGGCAATATATCGATATTATATCGATATCGTGATACGAGACTAGATATCATCTTAGATTTTGGATATCGTGATATCGTGATATGACATAAGTGTGTTTTCCTGATTTTAAAGGCTGCATTACAGTAAAGTGATGGACTTTTCTGAACTCACCAGACTGTTCTAGCTGTTCTATTATTTGCCTTTTCCCCACTTAGACATTATGTCCACATTACTGATGATTATTTATCTAAAATATAAGTGTGAAGATATTTTGTTAAGAGCACCAATTGTCGAATATCGCCGCAATATCGATATCGAGGTATTTGGTCAAGAATATGGTGATATCTGATTTTCTCCCCATCAGCCAGCCCTACGTGTCAGCAGGACTTCATATATCATACTTTCTTCATATCGTGCTGCGGCTCTGCTTAAAGCATTCAAACAAAGTTTTGTGAGTTTGTAACAATCAGAAATCTTAATTCTGACTAAAAGATTTCTTTTTGTTTCACTGATAATGATCGACCTTGAACACCCAGCGTCGGTCGACCCCCAATATGAACGTAACCGTGAGCGTGTGTCTGACGTACATCAGAGTCGGAGTCAGACGAGCTGGAGGAAGACGAAGACGAGGAGTCGCTGGAGCTGTCTGACGCGATGCCCGTCGACTCCTGGAGGTCCACTTTGTCTGCCAGCGCCGCCAGGTCGGGCCTCTCCTGCTTCAAGATACTGACACACACACACACACACACACACAGACAGAGAGAGAGAGACACACACACACACACAGACACACACACACACACACACAGAGAGAGACATACAGACGGACACACACACACACACAGACAGAGACACACACACACACACACACACAGAGAGACACACACACATAGAGACAGACACACAGAGAGACAGACACACAGAGAGACAGACACACAGACACACACACACACACACACACACACACACACATATATTGTATAACTGTGACTTGCAGATGTCTTGGGATGCGTCTACTCTCTGGTGTAAAAGCTAATCTTTACTGCGGTGGCGGCGCGTTGAGTCCTTACCGGTACCACTTCCTGGAGAGTTTGGGTCGCCCTCGGACAGTTTTGTGCCACACGATGGGGAAGTTGGTGGTGCTGGCGAAGTTCTGGGTGACGGCGATGGTCGTGTCCAGGTTTAGGACCACGTGCCACCACCCGCCTGCGGACACACAGCTAGTTACCATTAACATCGGAAACAAACGTCACAATGTGAAAAAAATCTGGTTTATAATTAAATTAAGGGCAAACATATGATGTGTGCCTTCATGGTATAGACAGGCGACGTCTTGTGTCTGATCTTGGCGATCGCAGAATTTAATGCATAATCAGCCAAAGTCTGCATATTTATGCAGGGGGGGGGGGGCTGCGTTTTTTCAAATACGCCGCACTTTCGCCGCATAAATTGCAGATTCCGCGCAAAATATGCGTGGCTTGCATGATTTCATAATCCCCGCATTTTTGTCACAAAAAAGTCACATATATCTCAGCAGAAAGATGAAAAATGTTGCGTTTACTTCACACGAGAGCAGCCATTTTCCCCTGTTGCCATGGGAACGTTATGAAGTGATGTAATTTCGCCTAGTGAGAGCACGGTGTTGGGGGGGAATCACTTTCTTTTCTCTGTTTCATCAAACCAGTTTTTGCAAGTTCCCGCAATTTCATCGCATAAAATTGCATAAATATCCCGAATATTCCATCGCATTTTTTAAGAAAACGTGCCGCCATAATCAAGGATTTTTGCCCATTCAATCACAAAAAAACTGGAGGGACTGAGTATACATGCTGCTGCACAGCTACAGGCACAAAGCCAAGGCCTCAGGCTGCCGGCCCGGGAGATGCAAAGTCAGGTAAAATACAGCGGAGTCAGCGATATGACATCAACGTCCTAAGAACGAGGTCCTTAGACCCAAAAGTTGCTAACTGGATTCTTAAGCAGCATGTCCTGAAAACGGTTACTGGAGGATTTCTTGAGGGGGGGGGGAGTCTCTCTTTTGGCAAATGTCAGGCAACACCAGACGAAGAGAATCTAGAGTAAGACATCCAGAACTTACTCAGGTTTTATGTGTGTTGAACTCTTTTCGAGCACGTTAAACTCTCTTTGTTTACATCTGATTCTGACTCTTGTGGATATTTTGGGATTTTGTCATACTATGAAGAGACACAGTTGGCGTTTGGGTGCGAGCCATCAACCTGGCCTTGGCGCTGGATCTATAATGTACTACAACACAGTTACCGTTAAGCGGGCATTCACACCAAAATAAGCGAGGGACGGTCACTGACACGTCCCATTTGTGTGATGGCCTGTTGCTTTCTTAAACCCCCACAATGCAGCACAAACTTGTAGACTTCATACTTCACAGCTACTGTTTTCCGTCAGATCGTTTATAGATCCCCACGTTTCTGAGGGCGCTTAAAGGCAGCTTTATTTCACAGGAGAGCGAGAGACAGAGAAAGAAAAGAGAGGAGCGAGACATAGCGAGAGCTGGACCCGATGTTCTCCATGATTCTGAGTCTAAGTGACTGATGGGACCAACAATCTGTGACACTGGTCCAGTATTAAGAGAGATCGCTGCAGTCGGCAGCAGAGAAACAAGCTGTAATGTAAGTTAATAGGGCGATTGTCCAGCTTGTATTTACTTTCACAAAAGTTCTGTTGTTGCCGCTGACAGACTCAGATTATTATTCTAAGTGTCTGACAACATTATGAAAGGATCCCTTCATATATAGACCTTTAGAAACCTCTTTAAGACCTTTCTGTTTAACCAGAAACTGCTCTGAAGTCACTAAACCCACCAGACTCCATTTAAAAAAACAATACATTTAGCATCTATAGAGCCAACATATTTTCACATGTAAATCTGTAAACTGTGTGTTTATTTCAACCAGAACTAGAGTTGTGATGGTTGGTTAAAGTGGAAAGACGACCCAAAAACAGCTTTTTATAGTTTTATTTGGTTTCTGTGGACTTTGAATGAAGTGTGTTTTACGATGCTTAAATCACTGTTTATTTACATGGAGTCTGGTGGGTTTAGCGAACGCAATTTTGCGGATGTTTTTATGTCTAAAAAAAGGATTTGCTCTTTAACAGAAAGGTCGACCTCCTTAGAAATCATTTCCATAATGTCGTCAGACACTTAGAATATTAATCTGAGTCTGTCAGCGGCAACACGAGGACTTAGATTGTTGTTCCCATCACTCACTTAGACACAAAAACATTCAAGTTGAGCCAAACGGTAGTTTCCCTTCAACTGTAAACGGTTATTATTATTATTATTATTATTATTATTATTATTGTTATGATTTAGACAAAGATGCGTCTTCACTGACCAGGCACAAAAACGGTTTCCCCGGGTCTTTGCAGGATCTCCAGCGGCGTGAACTCGGGCGGCCAGTTGGGCTGCTGCGTTCTGGGATAGATCACATTGAACCAGGTGATAGCCTCGTCCTGCTGGTTGCCGCCCTCCTCTCTGGCCACCTTGATGAGCTCGCGGGGGGTGTTGGTGGGGAACAGACACCACCTCTTGTGTCCCTGGACCAGGGCGTTCCAGGCGCTGGTGCCCAGCGGGTCGATGTGGATGCCGGTGCCGGAGCGGGCCGGGCCCATCACAAACCACCTGGGAGGAGACAAGACATACGTTACGTATCTCGGAAGCGTCAACGATGTTGTTCAATAGCTGCAGCTAAAGGGCTGAGAGCACAAAACAACGTTTCATTTTACGGCACAAATCTTTCTCTTTATTTGTCAGCTCCGACTACGTGAGCCCCGTCTCTGTGTAACAGACACACACACAGAAGCACGCACGCACACACGCACACACAGAAACACGCACGCACGCACGCACAGAGACACACACAGAAGCCCGCACACACACACAGAGACACACACAGAAGCGCGCACACACACACAGAGACACACACAGAAGCGCGCACACACACACACACACACACACACACACACACAGTTTAATAAAAGATCCAACCTGTATGGCGGCCGGCGCTTCTCTCCTGCAAACTGGAACAGGTCGTCCCTGAAGAAGAGGGGGACCTGGTAGTCGTCCAGCAGCTTCCGCCGCTTGGCGTGCTCCCCGTAGCTGCTGTCAAAGATGTAGAGCGGGCTGTCGTCCCGCGTGCTCTCCAGGTACTCCATGTAGTACTTCATCTTCATCTTCACCGAGTAGCCGTCGTTGTCCTCCCCGCACTTGAACTTCTGGTTGCGGTATTTGCGTTTGAGGCGCTCCAGGGTCCATTTGTCCCGGGCGGGCCAGCTGTCCTGCGCGTTCTGCAGGACCACGGGCTTGTAGGGACGCTCGAACCGCCGGATGAACTCTTCGGGACTGAGGTGGCGGGTGTCCACACGCTCCACGTTGTCCTGTAACACAGAATATATCAGTGAGGAGTTACACAGCGTGCTGTTTTGAAGGCCTTTCCAAAATCCTCACAGGCTCCGTTACATAAGACATTTTAAATGTAATATATTTCCTAATCTTTGAACATGGACATGGTCCTGATTTCAGACACACACACACACACACACACACACACACACACACACACACACACACAGAAAGAACAAAGAGAGAAGGACTGGAGAAAAAAGAAAGGGAGAAAGTATCCGAGTAACGTTACTTCCTCCACCTGTGTGTTAAGCTATGTGAAAAATAGAAATGAAATGTCCATAAATAAAACATATGCAGTTCATCGTGTGGCTCCATGCAGCTATAAACAATAAGTGTGTGAGAAAGTAGGAACACAGTTAAATTAAATCAAGCCTGGGGACAGAATTGAGTGTAACACCGACTCGTTGTCTACGTGACAAGCTGCACTCCCGCTGTGGCTAAAAGGGATACAGCTACGGCCTGAAGTTACGCAAAATCTCGCTAAGTCTCGGCTAACATTATAATATGATGTTAATACTTTCACCCAGGAAACGCGTGCTCGTTTCTCTTAAGTGTTTTAATCCAAATCACGATATATTTCCTAAACTCAAATAGTCTAAAGTTAACTGTTGTCACCGTAGCTGTATCCCTTGTAGGCAGAACCGCAGGGGCTAGCAGCTAGCTAGCTCATGTTAGCTTAGCTCATACATGCTACATTGACAGTTACCTTTACGGTGCGGTGTGACAGGTCGAAAGCCTCATGATAATCGTGTTTTATCCAGTCTAAAGAGTCCTTCAGTTCGGGCCTGGCGCTCCGTTTCGCCTCTTTAATCCTCTTCTTACTTTTATGGTTCATTCCCGCTCCCGTGTGGGTGTTAGCGTTGCTCAGCTAGCGATCGAGCTAACCCGGAGGTTGCTACAGCAACACATTAACGTTACCTGGCTAACGTTAGCTAGCTAGCTAGCTAGCTGCGGTGTTCTGACACTCTCACCGTCTTTATTTTAAACAGACAACAAAACCACAAGTCGGTGTGTGTTTAACACGTCTTCAAATACACGCCAACAAACGTGAGAACACGTTTAAAACCTGTCCGGTCGACGGTTTTACAAATAGCTAACAAGGGAGACACTCGTTAACTGGCTTGGCCAGGCAACACAATGCGCTTGCGCAACTGATTGACAGCTGTAAGTCCCGCCCTTATGTCAGGAAATGAACGCTCATTGGCTACAGCGTCCGCAAGAACAAAACGTTGATTGGGTGGAATGTAGAATGAGCCTTCCCGCCTGGCGTTCACGTTGATTTAATTGGCTGTTAAAGCGTCCTTCTTTTGTGTTGTGGTTGACGCGGAAATAGACATAAAGCGTGGCTGCCAGTGAAATACGAGTTTCTCAACACAGCTGGCGTAATGTAATTGTGTAATTTAAGGGCTTATTAACCTGCACGATGGACCACAGTGGAGCCGAAGCACCTAACATAGCGTACAAAGTGTTCACGTTTGAAGACAAGAAGAAAACCCCTCAGGAGTCCCTCTGTGTGTCCATACCAGAGGTGTGTTTAAGTTATTAAATACATTATTATACTTCAGGTGCAGCTGATCCTGTGGAACTAACTTACAGCATATTATATCAATCAGCTGTTGTCTTAGTGTCGTGTTCTGCTGTCATAGAATCACGGCGCTAACGCATGAAAACATTAATTTAAGATATCTAGGTGTATATTCATGATATACACCTGTAAGAAGCACGATCCGATGCTGGATACGGTATAATAGAGCCCTCCCCTTTAATTCGGCATACATCCTGTAAAGCAAATTTGTGTTTATTTAAATAAAATCTGAACTTTAATAACTGGCATGCCTCTAACCATTGACGTATGTTTAATTTAAATGGACCAGGGGTATAATCGTGGTTTGTAGCTGATGAAACAGCGAATTTAATTTAAATTAGATGTTTAACTCCTCCCTTTAATTCGGCATACAGCTTGTGTCAAAAAAACGTATTTATCTAACTAGAATTTTAACAAATTGTTAGGTTGACACACACACACACACACACACACACACACACACACACACACACACACACACACACACACACACACACAGAGTCTTGAACCAGTGTCTAGGTCTGGGTTTATTATATGCAAGGCATCCTTAAATGCTGACTGTGCTGCTCATGTTTAACTGTGGTCCTCAGGTTCTGGACCCACAGTATGGGATGTACGTGTGGCCCTGTGCAGTGGTGCTGGCTCAGTTTCTATGGACACGGAGAGAAGAGCTGAGAGGCAAGACGCTGCTGGAGGTAAGAGGAAGACTACGGGCCGCGCTGGGAAGAGAGAATCACACCCAGAGACAGAGACGTGTGTGGTGCATTAACATGCTTTTATTTAATGGAAAAAATCAAATATCTTTGACTGTATTGTGGTATGAAGTTCTAATACCTAGGTGAGATCTGAAATAAGGATTTCAACAAGTCTTTTAAAGGAACACACCGACTTATTGGGACTTTGTCTTATTCCCCGTATCCCCCAGAGTTAGATAAGTCCATACATACCTTCTCATCTCTGTGCGTGATGTAACTTTGTCTGATGCACCCACCGTTAGCCTAGCTTAGCACAGATCCTGGAGGTAACCGGCTCCATCTAGCCTAGCTTAGCACAGATCCTGGAGGTAACCTGCTCCATCTAGCCTAGCTTAGACCAGATCCTGGAGGTAACCGGCTCCATCTAGCCTAGCTTAGCACAGATCCTGGAGGTAACCGGCTCCATCTAGCCTAGCTTAGCACAGATCCTGGAGGTAACCGGCTCCATCTAGCCTAGCTTAGCCCAGATCCTGGAGGTAACCGGCTCCATCTAGCCTAGCTTAGACCAGATCCTGGAGGTAACCAGCTCCATCTAGCCTAGCTTAGCCCAGATCCTGGAGGTAACCGGCTCCATCTAGCCTAGCTTAGCCCAGATCCTGGAGGTAACCGGCTCCATCTAGCCTAGCTTAGCACAGATCCTGGAGGTAACCTGCTCCATCTAGCCTAGCTTAGACCAGATCCTGGAGGTAACCTGCTCCATCTAGCCTAGCTTAGACCAGATCCTGGAGGTAACCGGCTCCATCTAGCCTAGCTTAGACCAGATCCTGGAGGTAACCGGCTCCATCTAGCCTAGCTTAGCACAGATCCTGGAGGTAACCTGCTCCATCTAGCCTAGCTTAGACCAGATCCTGGAGGTAACCGGCTCCATCTAGACTAGCTTAGCACAGATCCTGGAGGTAACCGGCTCCATCTAGCCTAGCTTAGACCAGATCCTGGAGGTAACCAGCTCCATCTAGCCTAGCTTAGCCCAGATCCTGGAGGTAACCGGCTCCATCTAGCCTAGCTTAGCCCAGATCCTGGAGGTAACCGGCTCCATCTAGCCTAGCTTAGCACAGATCCTGGAGGTAACCTGCTCCATCTAGCCTAGCTTAGACCAGATCCTGGAGGTAACCTGCTCCATCTAGCCTAGCTTAGACCAGATCCTGGAGGTAACCGGCTCCATCTAGCCTAGCTTAGCCCAGATCCTGGAGGTAACCGGCTCCATCTAGCCTAGCTTAGCACAGATCCTGGAGGTAACCTGCTCCATCTAGCCTAGCTTAGACCAGATCCTGGAGGTAACCTGCTCCATCTAGCCTAGCTTAGACCAGATCCTGGAGGTAACCGGCTCCATCTAGCCTAGCTTAGACCAGATCCTGGAGGTAACCGGCTCCATCTAGCCTAGCTTAGCACAGATCCTGGAGGTAACCTGCTCCATCTAGCCTAGCTTAGCACAGATCCTGGAGGTAACCGGCTCCATCTAGACTAGCTTAGCACAGATCCTGGAGGTAACCGGCTCCATCTAGCCTAGCTTAGACCAGATCCTGGAGGTAACCAGCTCCATCTAGCCTAGCTTAGCCCAGATCCTGGAGGTAACCGGCTCCATCTAGCCTAGCTTAGCCCAGATCCTGGAGGTAACCGGCTCCATCTAGCCTAGCTTAGCACAGATCCTGGAGGTAACCTGCTCCATCTAGCCTAGCTTAGACCAGATCCTGGAGGTAACCTGCTCCATCTAGCCTAGCTTAGACCAGATCCTGGAGGTAACCGGCTCCATCTAGCCTAGCTTAGCCCAGATCCTGGAGGTAACCGGCTCCATCTAGCCTAGCTTAGCACAGATCCTGGAGGTAACCTGCTCCATCTAGCCTAGCTTAGACCAGATCCTGGAGGTAACCTGCTCCATCTAGCCTAGCTTAGACCAGATCCTGGAGGTAACCGGCTCCATCTAGCCTAGCTTAGACCAGATCCTGGAGGTAACCGGCTCCATCTAGCCTAGCTTAGCACAGATCCTGGAGGTAACCTGCTCCATCTAGCCTAGCTTAGACCAGATCCTGGAGGTAACCGGCTCCATCTAGACTAGCTTAGCACAGATCCTGGAGGTAACCGGCTCCATCTAGCCTAGCTTAGACCAGATCCTGGAGGTAACCAGCTCCATCTAGCCTACTGCTCCCAATAAGTGACAAAATAACGCCAACATGTTCTTATTTACATGTTGTGCGCCATCTTCTAACCGTATACACACGGGGAACTATATTCTCTTTCTTTTCCACGTAACTTTGGACCGTTATAACTATATGTGTCTGAAACGTTGAAAAGCTAGAGCAGATAATAAATAAATAACACTAAAAAAGCTTAAAGGTATAGTGGAGGATTTTCTTCATCAAGACTATTGGTCCTCCTGGTTGTCAATCATTCTGGGATATGTTTACGTGCCGTGACAGGTCAGCGAGCAGACGGCCACGGCCTCCGACCATAGACAGTATATAAAAGCCTCCGACCGCTGCCCCCCCCCTCTCGGCGATAGCTTGTTTGTTGGCCTGTAGCGTGCTAACGTTAGCTATAGAGATGCTTGTCCTAAATAGATTTCCACTTACCGGTGGCGAGTCTGACGTAGTGGAAAAAGTGCAAATCTTCTTTTGGAAAGTTGGCTTGTAGAGCCATGCCGACAGCAACTTGTAAACAGAGCGTGCACGAGGGGAACTAGGCTCGTGCACGCTCTCTCGTGCACACGTTTAATAGGTGTTCCCTCTCGTGAGCAGGTAGTGTTGCGCATGTGCATTTTTTCAAAAATTGGAGAGGACGGTTCTTTTCTAAAATTCGGGAAAATCCTCCATTATACCTTTAACGACAAAACTTGAAGTTAAAGAAGTCCGACTACAGTCATTAGACTCTTTTACCTGTAGCCTATGTATTCACCTGTTTTGCGCCGACAGAGCTGCATCTGGTTGCGTTACATGTTCACTGCCCATAAAGCCAATCGTCTCCCAGCTCGGTGCAGGTGTGAGTCTGCCAGGCGTGGTGGCGGCCCGGTGCGGGGCGTCGGTGATCCTGTCCGACAACGCTGAGACGCCGCTGTGTCTGGAGAACTGCCGGCGCAGCTGTGAAGCCAACGGCCTCGGCCACGTTACCGTGTTGGGTCTCACCTGGGGGGAAGTCTCGCCGGATCTCGTTCTGCTCCCAGAGCTGGACATCATCTTGGGATCAGACGTTTTCTACGAGCCACGAGGTCGGTTCCTGTGTTTACTGTCTGTTAACCTGAGTGACCTAGACGGAAACGCCAGATCAGGGGGAATGAGAGGGGGAAACGCCAGATCAGAGCAGGGGGAATGAGAGGGGGAAACACTAGAGCAGGGTGAATGAGAGGGGGAAACACTAGAGCAGGGGGAATGAGAGGGGGGAACGCCAGAGCAGGGGAATGAGAGGGGGGAACGCCAGAGCAGGGGGAATGAGAGGGGGAAACACTAGAGCAGGGGGAATGAGAGGGGGGAACGCCAGAGCATGGGGAATGAGAGGAGGAAACGCCAGAGCAGGGGGAATGAGAGGGGGAAACACCAGAGCAGGGGGAATGAGAGGGGGAACCGTCAGAGCAGGAGGAATGAGAGGGGGAAACACCAGAGCAGGGGGAATGAGAGGGGGGAACGTCAGAGCATGGGGAATGAGAGGGGGGAACGCCAGAGCAGGGGGAATGAGAGCAGAAGATATTTGTTGCGACGGTGTAAACGCGGCTGAATGTTGTTGTTCTGTTCCAGATTTCGAAGACGTCCTCCTGACTGTCGCTTTTCTTCTGAGGAAAAACCCGAGCGCTCAGTTCTGGACCACGTACCAGGAGAGGAGGTGCTGGAACACATGATCTCACTGTCTGTGAAAGAGAGCAAGAAGTGAGAAAGAAAGGGAGAAAGAGAGAGAGGGAACACACAAAAAAGGGAGAAAGAGAGAGAGGGAACACACAAAAAAGGGAGAAAGAGAGACAAGTACCTCAACATTTGTACTTAAGTAGTTATTGAGTAAATGTACTTAGTAAAACTTAGGAAATGATTCTTTGTTATTCAAACCTTTTTCGATTTGAAGCGTTGCTCCAGTTCTAACTTTCCTCTCCCTTCTCTTCCTCTTCCCCTTCTCCATCTTCCTCTCCTCTTCCTCTCCCTCTTCTTCCTCTCCCGCTCAGTGCTGATTGGTCGATTGAAGTGTTGCTCCAGCGCTGGGGGCTGAGCTGCGTCGACGTTCGTCTGGAAACCTTCGCCGCAGATGAAGCTGAGCTGGCTGGATCCTCGCTGCCCGGAAACAAGAGCGTCCTCATGATGATCATCACCCTGAAGACAGGATGAAGACTGAGAGACTGAAGACAGGATGAAGACTGAGAGACTGGAGCAGGATGAATGAATTAAGAACCGTTGTCATGGCTACCAGACACTCAAAGGGCCCTATTTGAACGATCTGAGGTCACGGCGTGAAGCGCCTGGTGCAGGTGCGTTTAGGGTGGTAAAAAGTGTCCGTGTGCCGGGCGCCTGGTTCTAAAGAGTTGTTCTTAGTGTCTTCATTAATCAGAGGTGTGTTCTGGGCGTAACATGCAATCAACCAATCAGAGAGTCGTCTCCCATTCCCTTTAACAGCCAGGCGCGTTTGGACCTTGGAGCATTGCTGTTATGATGGAGGATTTACACCCTAATATGTTTATTAGTGATCTTCTGCATGTGTGTGTGCTGCTGTGTGGGCCTGCACGATTAATCGTTATAATATCGCGATCTCGATTCACCCTGATCTCGATTTAATTGTGAAATGACTTTGATTTTTTTTTGGGGGGGGGGGGGGGGGGGGGGGGTTTCATGTTTGGTAGCTACGGAGCCCCGAAGGTGACATGGAGGAAGAAAAAACAAATGTGAGGGGAAAACAAACGTGAGAAACAAACGCAAGGAAGAAAAGAAAAAACAAGAAAAAAAACTTAAAGAAAAAAAACGTGAGGGAAAAAACGTCTAATTTTCAAAGACTTTCAAAGTCGAGATATCGAGTTTCAGCCCCGATATAAGCGAGCGAGCAGGTGACAGATCAACACGGAGTTGCTGGACTTTTGTGCAGCTTATGGATTTTCAAACGAAAGAAAAACAGCCAGGGAGAACATTTCACAGCCACAGGTGAGAATGTGTTTTATTGCAATCTGAGGTAATTAAGTTAGTTTGGAAAAAAAATATTTTTTTATTATTGGCAAAATTAATTTCAGATATGTCAACCACTAGTGCGAGATCATCCTGTGTGCTGTGGAAAATTATCTGATTTTACTTAATTGGTCCAACAAAATTATTTTATTGAGTTACTGCAAATAATTTGCCATTTTTGCGCATCTGTGCCTGCAACGTGATGACTGGCAGAGATATTAAATACTATTCTGTGTCAGTAGGTGGCAGTATAGCCCAATAATGACCTTGTTGATTTAAGACAATAGAATTACTGCCACCTTTCACACGCATTTCTTCACTTCCTGCCAGTTCCTGTCAGATCTGTGTTCATCTAAACAGGCCCAGGTTGCACACTGAGTATAAACAAATTGACTACATTTTATATTATAAATTATAAATATACTGTATTAGGCTACAACGTGTCATTTTGTAACATATTTGGTTGGTGGTGTGCCGTGGGATTTTTTGAATGTCAAAAATGTGCCGTGGCTCAAAAAAAGGTTGAAAAACACTGGTTTAGAGCTAGGGATGCACCGATCCACATTTTTTCACTTCCGATCCCGATACCTGAATTTGGATATCGGCCGATACCGATACTATTCCGATACCAGAGCTGTGTTTGCTTTAATATTGTTATTATCATTATTGTTGATTTTATATGATGCTGAAATAAACTCCTCTCAACGGGCAAGTATGATATGGACGTACGTATGCATGTATGTCCCAAAAGGCAACTTGAGGTAAGTATAAGGTCAGAAAAGGAAGTCAGAAAAACAGGAAAAATCTCATTCTGAAAACAGATATGCAACTGTAAGGGTTTCAAATTGATTGTCATGTCAATATTTATTACATTCCCAAAATGTCAAATACTTGAGTCTTGAAATATAAGAAAAGTGCAAGTGTAAAAATCTCTCTCTCACACACACACACACACACACACACACACACACACTGAAACAGCGGCCGTCGGGACACGATCCGCGGTCTCTGGGGGACGCAACAACGGGGAAATGAAACGCCACAAGCCAGCGACAACGACCGGGACAGACGGTTGTGAAAGTCCTGTTTTGTTTTTGCATGTTGCTGTCTTGCTCTGCGGTGTTTCCACTGTGAAGTATTTCCAAACAGCGGACACACAGGATAGCATCGAGCTAGCCACAATGCTGCTCATGCTACTATCCTGCTAGCTGGCTGCAAACTGCGGAATGGACTTCCTGAGCGGGGGCGTGTCTCATAACTCTGTGTCTCATTGAGCCGCGCCTCCGTTCAGGAAATGTACTCCACAGTTTGCAGCCAGCCAGCCAACCAGCAGACCAGCCAGCAGGAATCACTTTTGGAGCCATTTCAGCAGACAACGTTAAAGTGCAGACATGGCTCGTGGTATCGGAAATCTCCGCAGGTTGGATCGGGAAAATACGATACCTAAATTTCGCTGGTATCGGTCCCGATACCGATACTGGATCGGATCGGCCCCATCCCTATTTAGAGCATCAGTGTGACCTGAGTTGTGTATTTTCTCCTGTGAACACCAGAGGGCAGCATCTCATTAAAGCAACTATTCATGTGTCCAAATATGAAGTTTGGTAGCTCACATAAAGCCTTCCTTCTTAGAGAGCAGCCAGGCCCCAGAATGTGCAAAAGAAAGATGAGAGAAAGTAAGAAAAAATGAAAGCTGCATGTACCTTTTACTGTTGATACTTTTAGGAAATGATACTTAATGTACTAGTGATGAAATCCACAGCGCTGTGGAGGAAGGTGACGGACATCCGGCAGAAAAGAGTTACATCAGGTGGAAGTTCTGGTGGCAACTGAGCAATCCCAGAAGTGGAACGTGATGGATGTAGACTACTGTTTATCTAATGAAATGTGGCACGATGCTGACAAGAAAATGTCAGTTGGAGTTAACAGTAAACAGGAAACTGGCTGACGTGCAAAACATTATGAACGACCACTGACAGACAGCTGTGGAGTGACTCCTCACTCTCAGTCTCCATAGATGTCGACTCTCTGTTGCAAAACCAAAATATACATCCAATACAACGTGACATCATGACTTCGCGTAAACGTACACGCCATTTTCCTAAAGCCAAGTGGCGTGTTATCTGTACCCATTTTGAGCTATCCGCGTGTCATTGGTGTCAATATTAACTTGGTGTCAATATTAACTTTCTTCATCTGCAAATAAAGTATGAGTCAAACTAAACTCTACAGTATTTGTGTGTCTGTTCAAAGTCTTCTAGTGAGCAGTATGGCAGCTTGTGATGTGGCAAACTGCATCAGTTCAAGTCTGTGTGCAGGCATGTTTAAGTGACTACGTGACTAAAGTAGTAAATACATTTCACAGTAATTTCAGATTCCAGGTTCTGGAGAAAAATAAACCACAGACGCTTATCAGGTGAATCATCCGACAGATCTTTGGCAAGGCTCTGCTTCATTACACGCCTATTCAACAATTCTCAAGAATAACGACAAACTGCTAAGTCAAGGCAAGGCAGTTTTATTTGTATAGCACATTTTCAGCAGCAATGCAGCTCAAAGTGCTTTACACAAAACATTAAAACACAGTTAAAAGTTAATACAAATTAATAACAAATTGAAAGCAGTTCATACAAAAATAAAAACAAATTAATTCCAAAATAAAAATGAATCTAAAACAGATTAAATACAAAAATCTAATACACAATGTAGTGCAATTTAACAAAAGGCAGTGTTAAAAAGAAAGGTCTTCAGCCTGGATTTCAAACAGCTGAGAGTAGGTGCCGACCTACAGTTTATCAGAAGTTTGTTCCAGATATGTGGAGCATAGAAACTGAACGCTGCTTCCCCCTTTTTGTTCTGATTGTGGGGACGGCAAGCAGACCTGTCCCTGATGATCTAAGAGGTCTCTGCGGTTTATAGTTTACAAGCATATCCGAAAGGTATTTAGGCCCTAAACCATTTAGTGATTTATAAACCAGCAGAAGTATTTTGAAATCTATTCTTTGGTGTACAGGAAGCCAGTGTAAAGACTTCAGAACTGGAGTGATGTGATCCACTTTCTTGGTCTTAGTGAGAACTCTAGCAGCAGCGTTCTGAATCAGCTGCAGCTGTCTGAGTGATTTTTTAGGGAGACCTGTAAAGACACCGTTACAGTAGTCAAGTCTACTGAAGATAAAAGCATGGACAAGTTTTTCCAAGTCCTGCTGAGACATAAGTCCTTTAACCTTGATATATTCTTAAGGGATCCAGGGTACAAGCGGCCGAAATGGGTTTCCTCAGGAGGGTGGCTGGCGTCTCCCTTAGAGATAGGGTGAGAAGCTCAGTCATCCGTGAGGAGCTCGGAGTAGAGCCGCTACTCCTTCACGTCGAAAGGAGCCAGTTGAGGTGGTTCGTCGCATCTGGTAAGGATGCCCCCTGGGCGCCTCCCTAGGGAGGTGTTCCAGGCACGTCCAGCTGGGAGGAGGCCTCGGGGAAGACCCAGGACTAGGTGGAGGGATTACATCTCCAACCTGGCCTGGGAACGCCTCGGGATCCCCCAGTCAGAGCTGGTTAATGTGGCTCGGGAAAGGGAAGTTTGGGGTCCCCTGCTGGAGCTGCTCCCCCCGCGACCCGACCACGGATAAGCGGGTGACGAAGGATGGATGGATGGATATTCTTAAGGTGGTAATAGGCTGACTTTGTTACTGACTTAACGTGGCTGCTAAAATTCAGGTCAGAGTCCATAATTACACCAAGATTTCTGGCTTTGTCTGTTGTTTTTAATATTGTTGTTTGAAGATGAGCGCTGACTTTTAATCGTTAATTGTTTGGTCTAAAAATAATCACCTCAGTTTTTTCTTTGTTTAGTTTTAGAAAATTCTGGCACATCCAATCATTGGTTTGGTCAATGCACCTAGCCAGTTGTTGTATTGGACTGTAGTCTCCGGGCGACAAGGTTATGTAAATCTGTGTATCGTCTGCATAACTGTGATAGCTTATGTTGTTGTTTTCCATAATTTTTGCTAGCGGCAGCATGTAGATATTAAACAGTAGAGGCCCCAGGATGGAGCCTTGGGGAACTCCACGTCACACTTGCACACTGAGATGCATAGATACCTATTGACACATAGTAGTTTATATTCTTTAGAGATGATTCAAACCACTTGAGCACTGACCCAGAAAGGCCTAACCAGTTTTCCAGTCTGTTTAGTAATATGTTGTGGTCGACCGTGTCAAATGCAGCACTGAGATTTGGTAGTACTAAAGGGATTTTTAGGGTTGTGCAGAGGCTCCACGCAGAGCTTTCGGCGTAGCCTACGCCGTGGCCTGTTGTTTTATACTTGTGCGCTGGTGTGTTCGTGGAGCCGGCATGTGTGTGTGTGTGTGGGGAGTGTGTTTTAGAGCGAGGAGGAAGTGAGAGAGTGACGGCGATTAGCTCCGGAGCAAGTAGCGACTGTAGTGTCATAGTGAGAGAAACAAAGTGTCTCCCCTGTTCTTTCTGACCACAGTGGGAAATCTGGAGGAGGAGAAGTTAACCCTCTGCTTGATTTCATGTTGTTTATGGTGAAGGAGAACCAGGAAATGAGCCAGGGGAAATGCAACGCTACCAAGCCACGGCCGAGAGACGTGCGTCGCTGCGATGCGTAGTTACATTTTTCGAGAGGTGCGCATCAGGCTACGGCGTAGGGTCCTGCGTAGAAGCAGAGGGGTCCGCGTCTACGCCGGACCCTGCGCCGTCGATTCTACGCACGAGTATAAATTAAGCTTAAGACTGTAGTTTTGCCACTATCTGTGTTTAGGTGGATGTCATTAGAGATTTTAAGAAGAGCCGTCTCAGTGCTGTGGTGTGGTCGGAAACCCGACTGGAAGGCATCAAAAATATTGTTTAGGGACAAAAAATGGTTTAGTTGTTGAAAGACAGCTTTTTCAATCATTTTATTTAGAAACGGGAGGTTCGATATTGGTCTATAGTTGTCCATTAGTGATCTAGGTTGTTCTTTTTGAAGAGTGGCTAAATTAGTGAGATACTTACACCTGTCAGCCTTCATCTGCCAACTACAGCATACGTTGCATTGAAACAAGATAAACCAACAATGTATTGACTAAATCTGATAATATTATTGCTTTTGGGAAGTCAGCGTACCGCTGTTATCCTTCACAGCTACAGTTTAAACACAGAATTCTGTTTTGATCAGGCCTCACACATTTTACAAATGTGTGAATGTGTCTTGTGAGACTTAACACTAATAAACAGATTTGCAGCATATAATAAAAAACAAACGTACGTCCATAAAACAATAAATGGGATATTCATTATTTGAAAAATATGTTTTTTTTTTAGCGCAGCAAGAAACAGACCTTGGTAATTGTTTTGTTAAATGGTTAACAAAAAAAGGGACAAATGTCCATTATAATTTATGAGAGTAATACTTCTAATTTGCTTTGGACACTGAGCAGGTCTGGCTGCTTGATGGTGTTCACTGTAATAAGTTTGCCATCACATTAAGCATAGCTGAGGCCCATATGACAGAACTGAGGCACTCATTTGCACTTTGTGAGCCACCATGCTGCATTCTTTGCAGCAAGCTGTCACTTGACATGCGGTGATAGATTGGGAGAAGTTTCTGGCCCACCTCGTGGGATAGGTAAATAGCAGCATGTCGTGTGTGGCTTTCGGGGGTCTCACCTTTGTCTTCTGCCCTCCGATACCAACACCAAGATGAATTGCACCTAGTGCAGTGGAGAAGGCCTGCCCATATGTCTGCTTTCATTGTATCCAGTGACCCCTGGTTATTCAAAATTGCAGTGTTTTGCATTTCTTTGCGGCCATTTCCCCAAACCCTTGCCTCCAAATTTGCGCTCGGCACTAACTTTTCTAAGCGCTGTTCCTATTTGCTTGTAAGCATGGTTTATACACTCCAGCTTTACAATCTCACGCCCAGGGTATGGGTTCAGTGACAGTACTTCCTTAAAAGCAGAGCTACGCCCATCTGAGAGCGTCTCAGTGTACTACAGCTGGCGGCGACTGACTGATCTGGCCCACATCCTCTTTGCTGCCTCCTGCTCCATTGCCTTACTAGACCCTGTGAAATTCTTGGCACAGTCAGTGTCCCTCCAGCTGTCAAATTCCTCCACAGTTATCTTCCCCTCATTCTTCGATACAGTACATATAGCAAGCAAACCGTAAATGACTATAAAGAATAAGGCCATCCTATAATGTTATACTATTACAACAGATCCATAACTATGCGTGCATGCATGTGTGCGTTAGTGTGTCAACCTGACTGAATACAAGGGCGTGGACTTGGCTGCACCACTGTGTGTGTGTGCACAAGCATGCATGATTTCCCCTCTTCGTGTGTCTCTCTCTCTGTCTCTCTCTCTCTCTCTCTCTAATTGAAAATATGTTTCTTCGATGTCCATAAGTTGACAAGGCTGCATTATTTCAATGTCCTTTGTTTTTGCCACTGAACTGAAAACTCAAAAGTTGAAAAGTAAAACTGACCAATACAACACAATGAATAAGATGACATTTTATTCTACTGTTACGAATCCATTCTTGTTCCATCCATGAAAATAGGTTCACTGTTACAACAGCACTATGATAAAATGTAACAGGTCAATAGACCTCAAAAATCAACATCCCTGTCCCATCCCTGTTTCCACAGCCTACATGTCACTCTCTTGTCATGCCCCTGGTATGTTTTCAGGTGAAGGGAAGTGCCGCTGATCAAGTCTGACAGGTAGAGATAGGCCAGCCTATCATTCCATCTACCATTTCATTTTGGGTAGTCTGGATCGACGGAAGTACTTTTCCTGGATAAATCTGACATCCTGCATGTGGGTCACGCACACGATGTCTGCTCTCTGTGTGTTGCCATTCTCAAACTCCGTTCTCTCTCAACCTTTGAGCTATGAAAAGTTCTGAAGAAAGTTTTGGATGAAGCAACAAGGAAAGGCTTGGTTCTTTCGGGGATTGATTGTAAAGATTTACAAAGAATATGTTTACAGCATTTCCTCTCTAACTGGGACATTTTATAAAGAATATGATGAGGTCATTTCCTCTCTAACTGGGACATTTTATAAAGAATATGTCAAGGTCATTTCCTCTCTAACTGGGACGTTTTGGACCTGATTGGTGGGATTGTTGTGGACGAAGTACACATGGAGATACACAGGTAAGAGCCAATGAGGTTTAACCATGTATCAGCTGATTTAAATAGCTCACGTTACTGTATTGTGTCAACAGTTAACTTCATTTAATATTGTATGTGGCGTTTTCTTTTGCGCAGTGCAAATCTTCCACCAAAACAAGTTCCTTCCTGAGACTATTTAGCAGAACCGCCGTCGCTGCGTCTGAAGCTTAGCGCCGTCCAAGACGATTGTGTGATTGGTTTAAAGAAATGCAAACAACCCAGAGAGTTTTTCTCTCCTATCGCAGACATGTTTTTTCTCAAATGTAGCCCATTTACCAAGTACCTTCGGAAGTCTGACTGATTCCACATACGTCTTATCGAATGCCGAGGAACATCACTGGTGTGTCAGAAGCATCGGAAGATGTTTTTCACTCATAACAACTGAATTATTACATGCAAAGAGACAATATGGAAAATCCACTCTAAAAACAAAACAATATATACAACTGAAATATGTGGTAAACTAGAAGTCAAACCCAACATAAAATGTACTTTGATTCACTTTTCCTTGGCCCCTGATTGGCCTCTTGCAGCTGCATTTTGGTTTCTACCTTGTGATTGGTTGGCTCTCTGAGCCTTCTTTCCTTAAACTGGCTAGTTAACAGATGACATGTTTAAGGGGAGGGGACTACACAGAGCTTAAAATATATAAAAAATGAAATGACAAACTATTCAACAACAAGACATCAACTGCAACAAGAAATCAACTGCAACGAGACATCAGATCAACTGCCTCTAAAAGCCAAAGATGTCAGGCACTCTTCCTCAGATTGGTAAGTTTATTTCATTTACAGAACTCTTACTCAGTGTAGTGTTTGATAAACCAGCAAAGAAACCACTTATTCTCTTATTATTACTGTTTCCAACCAGATCTCAATCAAAACATTATAGCCTCCATGCTTTATTTTACTAAGATTTCATGCTGTATTAACTGTATCAGCTGGATTATGTTTCTGTAGTTTCACAGTCTTTCACATTCACATTTTGCAGCATTTTATTGGCCATTATTCCATTGTGTTGTATTACATTTTTAATTTTTAAATTTGTTTACATTTTAATTTGACTTAATGATGTTTACATATTTAACAAGTCTTGCTCAAAGATTCTTGTCACATAATATATAAGAATATATATAAATATGTTTTTTATTTACTGTGATTAAGCTTTTCAGGTAAATGTGCATTGACAATGAAAAATCACTTTGCTAAATCATTATATTATATATATATACATACACATACAATATTCATGAGTTAATTATTTTCTTTTAAGATAAAGCTCTGTTATCTCGAGATTACAAAATAATGAAGTTATCATGAGAAAACAAAAAGATTGTTTCCTTTTAGTACTTATATTAATCAGAGATCAGATGTTTAAACGGTCCAGATCGAGGTGACGGGATTTTTGAAGTTAGCAGAAGGATACACGTGTTACCAAGTCCAGTTTTCAAAATAAGGTGTTAAAGGGTTTATACAGTGTTAATGAGTGAATACACCTGTGCTTAAGTTGACTAAAAAGAGGACTAAAAAAATCATCTTTTAGAAATTGATCTTAATGCCTCAATTAAAAAAAATGAGGAAAAATTCAACCTCTAAGGACACCAATTTTTTTTATGAATGAATAATGTATTGTAAATAAATAAATGCTCTTCATTGAAATGCAGGGGGCATAATTAAGTACACCCATAAAAAACCTAGACATTGGCATGGTTTAATTTTAGTTTGCCTAATATCTGGTTTGATTTGCATTGAGAGATGATCTTATGGAAAGTCCCCCATGTTAATCTGTAGGTCTGGTGAAGGGTCTGTGATGATGTGGGGGCCAAGGGAACTTTATCAGGATGCATAGTATCCTGGATCCATCAGATAACTGGCTGCTGCCTCTATGGGAGTTTAACATAGGGGTGTACTGACTTATGCCCCCTGTATTTTAAGGAAGAACATTTATTTATTTACGATTATTGCATTATTACATTATTCATTCACAAAGAACAATGATGTCCTTAAAGATGAACTGAACTGTACTTTGTGAAAAGGTGATATAACAAATGTATTTTATTTCTTGTCATTGGTACAAGTATTAAAATGGCTGAATTTGTTAAAAGGGATAAAATGGTAAGTTGAAAGTGTTGTTGTTACACGGGCGCCACCATGTTGGAATTCCACAATCAGTGACGTCATTGGCATGGTAGGCAGCCATGGAATGTAAACATTCTGAGTCTAACCAACTGTCTGAGTCTAACGGACATGGCTGAGGAAACTTAAACCACCAGGTCGGGGGGGGGGTTACTGTCCCAGTAAGCACACATACGTCGCGGCGACGTATTGGCGATCTAATCAAAATACATCGGGGATACGTAGTATTTTGGTCGTTTGCTCACTGGCACGACGTCCCCGCAACGTCGCTGCGCTACGTCTCAACGACATATAGCCGCTCTCTCCGCGACGTATACATATATACATCGTTCTAACGTATGCCATACGTCGTAGAGATGCAGGCAATATACATCGTTCTAACGTATGCCATACGTCGTAGAGATGCAGGTAATATACATCGTTCTAACGTATGCCATACGTCGTAGAGATGCAGGCAATATACATCGTTTCAACGTATTTCTTACAGATGCGGTCTCAGGCGCATCTTGACGATGTGCCTGAGACCGCATCAATTGATCCTACATTAATCCATTTAACAAAACTGGTCAGTATAGGTCACACGAATTACTTGAAATAGTATTACTAAATTACATGAATTGCTAAAAGATAGATAAATCATACACAATTACTTATAATACATTTGATTGATAAAGCGCGTTTCAGTGTACTCAAAGACAATTTACACAAGTTGACATTATTATAGAAAATAGCACACTAACACATTCAAAGTTATTCTGAAAATTAAAAAAAAAAAAACTTTTGATCATGTAGCTAGATTTTGAGATAATGATCATACTGTGGTCTATACTAATGGCTAATGTACAAAAACACTATTAAAAGCTTAAACCAGTGTTTTTATTTTCCCCCTCAGGCAAAGAGCTGGGGCACGTTCAATATCAAAACGGCACGTTTCCTGGGAACGGTGTGCAACGGCTTGCATTATGTTTTCATGTTCTCTCTCGTTTGGTGGGTGTGTCTCTCGATTATTGGCTTTGTTCCAGGTGATACTCAATCAGTAGAGTGTGTCTGTAGACCCGTGGTAATTAAAAGGCACTTGCACACACACAACAGGATGTCCAACGCACCGTTTCAGTTTAAAAAAACATCCCTTTGTTAGCCTTTCTCAATTTTTGGATGCCTATGGGATCATAATAATGTTATTTGAACCCAAAGACACGGAACAATTGAGCCAAGAATAACATTTAATTATTAAGAAAATTCATTATTTTTCTTAATCTGTAGGAGTCGCTGAAATTCGTATTTCACCTTTTTGACTACACACTCGTGAGCTGTGTATTACTGCTTCACAACAGCAGTGTGTACATGTTGGAGAACAAAAACTAATTGTCACACTAATGCTACTGAACAAATTCAAGTACTGCTCATCATATTGTCCACTGTCTATCATAATGTCAATTATTTCAGTAACCAAAAAAAAAAGGCTGTCTCTGCTACAGCCGCCACTCCAGTCCGTTGCCAGTCGGGGGGAAGTCCTCGATGGCCCTCGGCTTCGGACTCAGGAAAGTAGGATTCCTCGGTGCTGCTGCTGTGGCAAGAACAAAAGATTTGGGTTATTATTCGAAGAAGTAACTTTTAATTCATGGAAGTTTTTTTTTTATTTTTTGTTTCTTCTCCCTTTGTTTTTAAGAAGTGGTTGAATAATAATTGTAACGTCAGTCTTTTTTTTGCAGATGTGAATAGAAGACCAGTTTCATTAAGTAGAATATGGAAAGCCAAATGTTAACATTGTTAAATTCTCTGCTAAATTTTCCTCAGAGGCTCCAACAATAAGGCCATTTGGTCAGTAGGTGTATTTTGAATACAAAATGTAACCTAAGTACAACTGCCAAAGGGTTAGACTATTTACTGTTGATAGATGGATATAATTTAATAATAGTTTATTACCTACCCATTTTGAAGTCTGTGTAGGTCTCCTTCTTTGGCTTTCTCTTTTCTGGAATCATCACTCTTCCTCTGAGCAGGGCAATTCAGCAGTGTTCGTCAAATCATAGTTTTCAAACTCTTTCCTGTTATCTGAAAGAGATTAATATACAGAGGTAATTAATAATTCAAGTAAAATGTAATATAGTCTAGATAGAGAAAGTCTAAGAACCCTTGAACACACAGGGGGTTGAAAAATAGAGCAACAAATAAGAATCATGAGTGGAACTGCACCTGCCCTAAATACTAGATAGATTTGCATTACAGGTGTGTAATTGAATCATGCAAAAAAAAAAAAAAAAAAAAAAATATATATATATATATATATATGACAATAACATACCTGACTCTCTTCACTTGCTGATCAGGCTTATACACACACGTATTCTTGTGGTATGATGTCCTTCATCTCTGCATTGCCTTCACAACTCCTGCCCACGTTTTCTGATCTGCCACTATACATCACACCAACATAAAAATACAGACACACAATGTACACACAAGTACTTTTAGTATTGCAAACTACTGTTTTGCAATGAACACGGTGTATTCCGGACATTTTGTAGAAGATGGTGATATTCTTAGCAAAGGCCACTTTTTAATGAGGGATAACTAGTGAAACAAACACGCAAGTAAACAAAAAAACAACTAACAGTTTACTAAAGTCCTTGCTATAAACATGAAACGGATAGATACCAATAAAATGACTTGTGATATTGATAATTGTATTGATCTGAAAGTCAAATGTGATTCAATATGTCCATCGAACGTGTTTAGTCCCTGTTAAAGCCGATAATAAACCGCTAATGTCAGCTTTATGTAACGTTAGTTAGGCTTATGGTCAATTTAGCTTCAACAAAAAGTAAAACAACGTTAAGTGACTGGACAGTAACTACATTAAGCTAACGCTAGCTTTCCAGGTAAATTGTTTTTATTTAGCTAAGTAATCAACGTTAGTGATATATCAGTAAGAAAATGACGGTAACAGGGGACGATGCTCTTCGGGGTGTTTTGAAGGCTAACGTTAGCCAACGAAAACGGGCACCATCTAATAACTGATGTTTTATGACCGTTGACACTCCGAACCCTGTTTTCAAAATCAATTGTTAACCAGATTTAATACCGAGTGTACAGAAACGAACCACAGTCTTACTGTCCTAAAACTTATTTTACATAGTGTCATTTTGGTACTAAGCAGGGTAAAAATAAAACCTTATAATCACAATGTAATAAGTAAGAACGTTAGCCTGCCATTAGACGGCCCCTGAACCTCTTCACCTTTTTTAAATATGCTTTAACTTAGTTGGTAGATTAGCTAGCTACATGCCGAATTTACCTTTACATTTTGATTCGATAACAAATCTTCAGCTTTATGTTCCCAGTTGAGGTTTCAGTTCCATTTAAGCCAAACAATAAAACTAACTGATATGAGCAAAGTATGACGAGATGCGGCACTCAGAAGCCGTTTCTCAATGTCAGTTAGCTACTGTTAGCTAGCTAACGTTCGTTAACCTAACGTTACTGGCCTGTGTAACGTTAACGTTATGGTTAGCCAAATTACGGTAACATTAAATTATGGAACAACAGACAGTAAATTAACTTAGCTACCGCAACTGACACGGCTAGCTAACGTTATTCAGATTCAGTCAGATTAGTACATGTAGCTAGCTAGCTAGAGCACGGATATTTTAATTGTAAATGAATGTGAAAAAGGGCGGCTAGTGCGATGTTAGCCTGATCTAACGGCTCTAACGTTACTTTAAACCATGACATGGCATACTTTACTAACTAATATTGTTATTTGTCAGATGAACACCAACTTCCACATGCGAAAACGTCGACATATTTGTATTAACGTTACGTTAAGATGAAATAGTGCTTACCGTGAGGTTTTGACAGCAGCACCGAAGCAGTCTCCATCCTATTGATTCCTACCCGTCGCAGACTGCCAATTTTTCCCTTTCTGTGGCGCGAATATGTTGCTGGGCAGAATTCAGATTCACTGTCCATCACATCAACAGTGTGTGTAGTAAAGACATCCAGACGCTCATTTAACGATGCTTCCAAATGACCCGCGAACAACTGAGAAACTTGTAATACATCGTTCCGACATAGTTAATACGTCGCTGCGATGTATATATTTGAATTCATATTAAGACGTCCAGACGCTCATTTAACGATGCTTCCAAATGACCCGCGAACAACTGAGAAACTTGTAATACATCGTTCCGACATAGTTAATACGTCGCTGCGATGTATATATTTGAATTCATATTAAGACGTCCAGACGCTCAATAAACGATGCTTCCAAATGACCCGCGAACAACTGAGGAACTGTTAATACATCGTTCCGACATAGTTAATACGTCGCTGCGATGTATATATTTCCATCATAATACGATGTCCAGGCGCTCAATAAACGATGCTTCCAAATGACCCGCGAACAACTGAGGAACAGTTAATACATCTCACCAACATAGTTAATACGTCGCTGCGATGTATATATTTCCATCATAATACGATGTCCAGGCGCTCAATAAACGATGCTTCCAAATGACCCGCGAACAACTGAGGAACTGTTAATACATCTCACCGACATAGTTAATACGTCGCTGCGATGTATAGATTGCGATCACAATAAGACGTCCAGACTCTCAATAAACGATGCTTCATTATTCTTCTTTATGACCCGCGATCAATTGCAGATGAAGCGATCAATTGCATACGTCGTGCCGACGTATGTGTGCTTACTGGGGTATTGCCTCTGGCTGCAGTAATGAATTGTATAGGGCTAAGGCAGCTGGGGTTATGATACATTTCCACAGGCTACCTTTATCAAGGAAACCAGTCCTCAGCTCATGGCTAGCGCCTTAAAACTGGCTAGCCCTCCGACAGCCCCTGGATTTAGAGTCTGTAGCGAGCATTTTTTAGCAACCGACTATTTAGAGAGCTGTACTTTCCATACAACAGGGTTACTGGTGAGGGTTACATCCAACAGACCGAAACCTGAGGCCATTCCGTCAATGATTGATTTTTCAAGCTACAGTACAGGGCAGACTAATAGACCAACGGCAAGTACTAGCTAGCTAACACCACCGATGCTTTCTGCCGCAGAGACGGGGCGCTGAAACGCTCACATCAGGCAGAGGACAGAGAAGTATGTTTAGTGGTTATCCAGCAAAACACGTAGCTACATATTCACTTACATGCACAAATAAAGACTAACGTGTAGGCTTTATAGCGTTCAACAAAACTGAGACTGACATACTGGGCATTAATTGAAATTGAGTCCAAACAATCCAACTTATGGAAAAGGGCTAGTAGCTAAACATGTTGGACGCACTAATGTCAAACTCCACAAGCTCGCACTCCGACCATAGACTGTATGAATAAACCATGACTGGGACGATATCACATATCAATAATAATGTGTTTACTAGCTGCTAACTAAACCACAGGGGTCTGTAAACATAATCCAAATAAACCTTTCTACTCACCCTGAAGCTAGCTGATGATCACCATCTCATTGTTGATGCAGAGTTCAACTCGCAGAACAAGCTGCTAGTTCCATAGTAAGAGGGATCTGTGCAGTATCCAGGGCTCGACATTAAGGCTTGTCCGCTTGTCCAGGACAAGTGGATGTTTTTGTAGGGCAAGTGGAAGAGAAATTTACTTGCCCCGCTGGACAAGTTAAAACTCAAACAAATTAAAATGGCATGTTACTTCACATTATGTGCCACTCATTATGTCTATGTTACCGATTTGCAACAAAGCAGTGGATCAGTGGACAGCTAACATTAGACCCAGCGGAAGCGGGCCGCAAAGTTAGACCCAGGGGCAGCGTGTCAGAGAGCCGCTAACATTAGACCCAGCCCGCTGTTCAGCTCATTCTCTGTAAGCCATGCAGCATGAAAGCACGACGAGCCAGCCGGTGTTAGTTGGCTAACATTAGCTTGCTAACTCCACCTTAATGTTACGTCCTCGCCACATCGTTCACAGAAAACGCGCCGAATACTCGTGGCGATAGCAATGTGCTTTGTGTGGATGAAGTATGAAGTTAATTTAACTCGTTTAGCGACTGGTTCTCTGGCTCTTAGCGTTACTACTCCACTGCTCGTTTGTCATGCAGTTAGTTGTAAAACCTCAGCGCCGCGACTTGCCGGTGTCGTGGCCACGGGAGCACGCCTGCTCTCAGAGCGTAGCTAGTTTAACTGCTGCGACGTGGAAGACTCGACAGGGTTTTCCATAATAACATGGGTCTCATTTATTATACGTTTATGTGTCGGTTGCAGCTGTTCTCTATATACCTGCGCAGGGCCTACCATTCCAGTGATGTCATCGAAATTGTCAGCGTTCTAATACTAACAAATGTGATTTTTGTGTTGCTTAAAAAAACGCTATATTGATTTTTTAAAATAAATATTTGAATGTCATTCATTTTTAATTGTCATAACCAACATGTTATCAACGTTGATTATTTCAGTTCAGTTCATCTTTAAAAGGTTGGATTTTTCTTCTTTTTTTTATTAAACTATTCGACTAGCTGTGGGTCCGGATACACGTTTATAATATTTATCCATAAAATGCAATAAAATAATTCAGACTAGCAGACAAATAGCTTTGTTATATGAACTGCAATATGAGCAAAAAATGCATTACAAGCCCCCTCAGGTCTGTTAGATTGACAGAACGTTTGTGGTTTGAAACAATCAAAAGAAGTCTTTAAATATTAATGACTGTTTAAATTCTCCAACAGAGATGGAGCCAAAACTGAAGATTATACTCGTTGGGAAGACTAACGTTGGGAAGACTTCAGTCATGAACACCCTTCTGGGAAGAGATGATCAAAGCTCTGGAGCTAGCTCTTGCTCACGGACAACAGAGTGTGAGATGGAGAAAGGAAAGCATGATGGCCAAGAGCTGGATATTATCGATACTCCGGGTGTGAACAACACTGAGAAAACAAAAAAAGAGGTGAAGAAAGAAATTGCGAAAAGCATCGCATATGCTGCTCTTGATGGCGGTCCTCATGTGTTCCTGTTGGTGATGCGGTGGGGTGCTATTTCTATGGGAGATAGAAAAGCAGTGGAAATCCTTCAGAAGATGTTTGGCGATAAGTTTAAAGACTACACTTTGGTCTTGTTCACCAGTGAAAAGGAACAAGGAAAGGACGTCAACAAACACATTAAGGATAATGAACTCTTTAAGAAGTTCATTGATGAAGATCATCCTTATCATTTTTTTCAAAAAAATGGAACGAAGACAGAAAAGGAACAGAAAGTGTCTGATCTAGTGAAGAAGATCAACAACATGGTTGCGAAAAACAAGGAGAAAAACGGGCCGCGTTACACCAGTGATATGATGAAAGAGGCAAAGAAAATCCAAGAAGCAATAGAGAAAGAAAAACCTAAAGCCGATGTGAAAGAAATTCTGGTCTTAACAGCTGAGAAGATTGTTAAAATGTTTTTGGGTGATCAATTCATGAGTTCAGTGTATGATATTCTGAAAATCTAAACATGCTTAAAAAGAAGCAGAAGATTCACCAGAATTTGAAAAGTTATGAAACAGAGAAATCCAAATGGTAAAAAAGTGTATAAGGTGGTGGTCAGGTTAGCTCAGTGGGTAGAGCAGGCGCACATATATAGAGGTGTATGTCTCAACGCAGAATGTCCAGGATTCAAGTCACACCTGTGACAATTTCCTGCATGTCTTTCCCCTTTCATGTCTAGCTGTCCTATCCATTAAATTTTTTTTTTTAAAGTGTATAAGGTGAATGAATCTATTTTCTTATTTAGCTTTTTTACAATGAGTGAATTAATAGTATATTATTCTATGATCTGAACTATTGCTGAATAAATGCTTGTTTTTTTCCAATGAATCATGATGTATAGCCTAATAAGGTTAATAACAATTAAAAGTATATTAAGAGTATAAGTTCTTGAAGAAAACTTTGTTGGTATGGCATGCCGACATGGTCAACAAAGAATCCAAACAGAGATTTTTCCTGATTAATTGATTTTTTGTTTTTGTTTTATGTTACCCATGGAGGCATGTGTGTTTGATACAAATTGTAGTTAGGCAAGAAACCTGAGTACAAGTGTCCTAGATAGGATAATTAAACTATAACTACAACTATAACAAAAAATGCAAATATTTAATCCAAAGTGTATTTTGCAAAAGCTTATACATCAGCACATTTATCAGTTGTGTAACTCAGTGTGTCAATCATTAGACAACCAGAGCCTTGCCAAAGAGCTGTTGGATGATTACATCATTATGATTATTGCATCTTATCTGTTTAACCATTACTTATAGAGGGAATCTGACTGATGTATTGGGAGCTTATCAGGGTGTGTAATAAGGTCAGTGAGGTATGTGTACCATTTCACATATCTGCATTATGTCTTATGATTGTACTTGTCTTAACTTTTTGGAATTTTGTAATTGCTTGCAACAAAGACACACGTGTCCTTTCTTTATGCTAAGCTGTGTATATGATTCAATAAAGTAAAATGCAATGATGAATGCATGACATTATGCAGCATTAAATTCCTGTACTCTTTCTAAATACAAATATTAAGATGTGGGGTTTTAAATCATTGGTGTCAATATTAACTTTCTTTATCAGAAAATAAAATATGAGTCAAACTAAATTCTCCAGTATTTGTGTGTCTTTTCTTTTCTGGTAACATAAGTTCAGCCCAAGTGAAGACACTTTACCGTGGTGAATAAAAAGAAAAGCTTTGGATAAATACATAAGGTAGTAGGTGCAACATTTGTAGTCTGGAAATTATGGTAACAGATAAGCGTTCAGAGTTGAAATGCATGATGTCTATAGCTATGAATTTGGCATTGAGCTGGAGTCACTCACAAGCTCTGCAGAGAAACAAACCATGAGTAGGATGACCGACACCCACTACACAGCACGTTCTTTAAACAGAACTTCTGTCACTGTCATGCTCAACAGAAAGGTTAAAGAGGTCCTTTGTTCCCAGGGCCATCCAACTCTTCAATACCACACAAAAGAGGAAGGGAGAAATGGACTTTTCAGCATGAGCTTGTCTCTCTCAGCCCCTACCACCATTATATCTCTGTCTGCTGTACACCTGACTGTCTTACAGTGCTGCTCATGAGTTTAGGAACCCGTGCTAAAGTTGACTAGAAAGAGGAATAAAAAAACTTTTGGAAATTGATGTTAATGACTCAATTAAAAACAATGAGGAAAAATCCAACCTTTGAGGATACCAATTTTCTTTGTGAATGAATAATGTATCGTAAATACATAACTGTTCTTCCTTAAAATACAGGGGGCATAAATCAGTACACCCCCCTATGTTAAATTCCCATAGAGGCAGCAGGCAGATTTTATTATTGAAGGCCAGTTATTTGATGGATCAGGATACTATGCATCCTGATCAAGTTCCCTTGGCCCCCACATCATCACACACCCTTCACCATACCTAGATATTGACATGGTTGTATTTCAGTTAGCCTAACAGCTGGTTTGATTTGCATTGAGAGATGATTTTATGGAAAGTCCCCCATGTTAATCTGTAGGTATGGTGAAGGGTCTGTGATGATGTGGGGGCCAAGGGAACTTTATCAGGATGTATAGTATCCTGGATCCATCAAATAACTGGCCTTTAGAAATCTGCCTGCCTCTGTGGGAATTTAACATAGGGGTGTCTATATAGTTGGACACCGCCTACCAAGAGCCTGGGTCTGATCGGTTTGAATCGTATATAGCGGTGTAATGTAGGTTCTAAACAAAAAGCACTTCACAGTGTCAGAACACATATAAAACTTCCTTATGAGTTTTTATATATTGGCTTGAGCATAAATTTGACGGTATAGATCTTTGTCATCCATCCAGTCATTAGATATAACATGACCTAAATATTTTACTTCCTCACACACAGCAAGAGGGCTGTCTGACAGATAAAAAGTCGGGAAAGTTGATTTACTGTCGTCATTGCTTCTAACCACCATTATGTGGAATTTCTTAGCGTTATATTTAATATCGTACTCAAGTCCATATTGTGAGCAGACTTTCAGCATCTGCTGCATCCCAACGCTGTATGGACAAAGCAGGACAAGATCGTCTGCATACATTAGATGATTAACAACAGTGTTGCCCACAAGGCAGCCAGTTTTTAACCTATTTAACCGGTCTGACAGTTCATCCATGTAAACATTAAATAAAATAGGAGACATAATTCCTCCTTGTTTCACTCCATTACTGACATGAAATGGAGCAGATACAACATTATCCCATTTAACCTGAAATGTTTGATGGGCACACCAAAACACTAAAATTCTCACTAAAAGTGTAGGGACACCTCTAACAATTTTACAGTCATTCATGTTTGATTCTATCAAATGCATTTGACGCATCAATAAAACATAAAAACATTGACGAATTCAGGCTGTTATACCTGGACACAATCTCTTTAAGAGCATAGATGCACATATCGGTTCCATGCTTTCTTTTAAAGCCAAACTGATTGTCAGCAGTAAGGACATACATTTCTAGCTTTGTTAGCAGTATTCTCTCCAGTACTTTAGACAAGATACTGGCTAATGCAATTGGTTGATAACTGTCAATACTGTTGAGCTTACCAGTCTTGTCTTTAAGCACAGGTAGTAACATCACAGACATAATAGCATCTAGCAGGACACCGTGAACCAGACACCCATTAAAACACATGGAAAGCAATATCTATCTATCTATCTATCTATCTATCTATCTATCTATCTATCTATCTATCTATCTATCTATCTATCTATCTATCTATCTATCTATCTATCTATCTATCTATCTATCTATCTATCTATCAATCTATCTATCTATCTATCTATACCAATCTATCTACCTATCTATCTATCTAGCCTGCTACTAAGCTGTAATGCAATGTGCCTAAAGAAATTAACAAAAAGATAAAATACTTGTAGAATACTTGTTGAATAGACTGCTGCCTACATTAAAATTAATGTGAAATTCTCTGGTAGTGAAAACAGAATTATGTTGATGTCTCGTTGACATTGCCTGTGCTTTGTCCGGACAACAGAGTTCACTTATTTACAGATTCACATGACAACAGATCGTCACATAGGTCACAAGTGAGCTTGTTATCCAGCAGCTAGTCTGCCAGCTACCTCTGTCCCGAGGCAGCCAGACTTCAGTTGACAGTAATAAATAATTTTAATTATTCACATGAAATTGTACAAGGTACAAATTCCAGTGTAATGCAATCCAGTCAGCTCCTTTAATTTGTGCATTATGTAAGGGGTAATACCCGACGAGGTCCATGATCAGGAGGTAATGAAGACTCAACCTCCCTTAACCTCCCTACTTCAATGTCCTTCTTCATCCCCTAGATGCCTTTGGGCCTGAAATATCAGTAGTACTGGCTGATAGTTTTGGCAGCTCAGAAACTACACTGCAAGGGTCAGGTGCAGGTGCATTTTGCAAGTAATTTTGCCCTTTGCTTAAAGGGAAACTATGCAGTTTTTTTAGCTTAATTTACCTTAACTGAACAGCTTCGGAGTATTAGAATGGTTATATGACTTTTGTCGAGTTGAATGGTGGTCATCTCGCTCCCACCTAGCGTCTGTGAGCGGAGAAACCACCCTTAAAACTTTGGGGCAGCAAAGCTCTGCGTCAGGAAGTATGGCGTGATACGTTCCTGAATACGCCCATCCAGGAAATGGCTAACAAGGTAGAGATGGAGTTTTTCACACTATCGTCATGGCTGAGCCGGCAAAAAAGAAGCAGAAAGCTAGGAAAGCATTGTGGGAGGAACAGAGAAAGCAGAAACGGCAGACTAACCGAGAGAGGAGTCAGACACAAGTAAACATAAGAGCTATCTAGGAGCTAGCTAGAGGAAATATATATTCTGAAGCTGTGGGGGGCTCTATAGAGAAACCTGCCAGCAAAAAGACAGAAAATAGACAAGAAATGGCCAAAACTGCATAGCACCCCTTTAACATGAGCTTAGCTTTCTCTCAATATGTGAACACTTCAAGGCCCTTTATGTGCTTTAACTGGATGCTGAATGAATCAGAATAACCTTTATCGATTATGTGGATGCAAGCCTGGCATTGTTTCTTAATGTTTTTAATTCTTTCACTCTCTCTTTGTTTCTAACACTGTAGACGTGTCATGCCAACCTTACACCAAATGACTTTTCAAGCTAAACTAATTTCAAATATCGTAATACAATAATGTGAGTCTTCCTAGCGTTGGGGTGCGCTCCCATTGTCTCAATTGTTTGGTGTCTTGGTAGTGAAGTTAAATCATGTGAATATTGTCCATAACCAATGTGTGTGCTCCCTCCAGCACCAAACAGGAAGCACCAAACAGCTAGAACTCTAGCTACCATTGTAGAAAAGGGTTGGTCCAATTTGACCCCGGCTCTAAAAGGCCAGAGTCTTTCTGACCCCTTCGGTCAGCTTCTCCTACTTTTACCCTTTTGTGTTCGTTAATGGCAGACCAGGAAAGAATAGTCAGGATTCGTTCAGTTAAAATATAACATATCTTTAGTAAAATGATCAAATGATATTGCAAGAATACATCATATGCATATGGTTCAGTAGCTCCTTCAAGACTTCACTCACCCTACCACCAACAAGTCTCTCCAGGTCTGACCCCGGACTTTGCATTTCCCTATTCTTTTATTCATCTTTGGGTTCCTCCTTCCGTCCTTGCGTCTGGGTCGCCAATCGGTTGGATCTCCCTCAGACTTTCTGTCTCCGAGAAGATGGCGAAGTTGCGCGCTAGCCTTGGGATCGCTCTCATTCTCTTCTTCTCTCATGGCCTAAATATTGTCTGTTACTTTAAGATATTTCATGCAAGTGCATTCTGTTCCAAATGTTTATCAAGTGTTTATCAGGAGCACTCTTGCTCCAGTAAATTTGAACACGTCATATCTTATACATGCCAGACAGGAGGAGACAGCGAGGCCATCCCAGGCTACATGACATTTTATCCTACACCCTCTTTTTCCGCAGCACACGCTGTGGAACATTACCACTAAAATGATAAAATAATGAATGGATCCCTCTTTCGAGATCTAAGTATGCCTTAATGATAATTAAAGCAATCGTTAACAACCAATCAAAATTGTAGATATCATGACAGAGCGGTGTGGTGTGTGTATCTTATATGTAGGTTTTAGCCACTACTGTAAGCTGCAATGTTACATCGCCTCCATGACTATACTTGATGGCTAAAATTATTTATGTGGAAATGTCTGAACATTGTGCAACAGCAATTATGGAAACAAACCTTTATTTATTAAAAATCATAATACTAATATCATACTTCAAACCTATGTCTTGCTTAAGGCTATTTTGACTATGAGCTGATCTACAGCCCCGCGCAAGCTAACTGTGAAGCAAAGGAGGAAGTCTCTGATAGCAGATAAGAGGATAGAACCAACAGTTGGAGATAGGACAGGTGGGACTCTGGGAGAGGGGGGCACTGGGTGGTGACAGGGAGCAATTTTTAGACCCAGCGTGACTGTACTCCTTCCTCCTCATCAGAGGAAGTGTCAGTCTCGTTCACATGGCCCTCCTCGTAGGCAGGGGGAATAAATTCAACTGTGGCTAACATCTGATAGGCGGGGGGAGCACCCTCTTTTGATAAGGCCGTAATTATCAATCTATTCATTAGGGTTCTGAGACAGGGGATTGCACAACAGCCGCAACACATGAGGCTGCTAGCAAATGCAGCTATGGAATCAAGTCTTTCAACCTTTCAAATATTCCATGCATCCAATTGGTGACAGGGTCATCATTTATATCAACATTAACCATTGTAATTTTATGTTAATTCTTCCAAGCCATCAGACAAGTCTGTCTCAGCTGGCTCAGCCGTGCCCCTCTCTGCATCACGTGTGTAATTTGGCAAAACTCTGTTGTAACACAATTCAAATGTAGTTTACTGTTGTCCACCAGAAAAGAATGACTCACACCCCCGCTCCAATCTGATGGCGTGCTTTGAACTCGTCTGGTAGCTACGCCTCTGGGTGCATCAGTCTACCACACATATACACTCTGTTATCAAAAGTGCTACCAGGAGTACCCCATCTTCTATGGGGCATGTTCTTTTATGGGACCTGTTCAGGTGCAGCCTGTAGAACATGGAAGCTCCACACAGCCACCACCCACCCCCCCTCAGCTCTACTGGTGCTCTGATTAACAAGTGATAGTCGGTGTGATGTCCACAGACGAGTTCAGTCGGTGCACACTTTTTCCCTGTCCTGCTCCCGAGGAACAGGTGTAATTACACCTGGGAAAGGTTTAAGCAACAGGTGTTAGACAGTATTTACTGGAGGAAACGGTAAACTCAATGACTTGTGTTCTTCCATTTTAGGTGTGAGGTTTAGAGCGTGCATAGCTAAACCGACTAAGGTCACCTTGCAACCCTGTGGCATAACTTTTGGTTATTTAATTTGAATGGGGCCTAACTGTCCCAGTGGAGCATTCTATGCAATTGTTAACCTTAGCTCTTTGTGTAGTCTACATAATCCACTCTAATCAGTGATAACTCGATTTCCGGTCAGTTGTTAGCTTGTTGGTGAATCTGTAAGATGTGAACAGATTAATCATACGCTGTAAACAGTTTCTGTGGTTCAGGGTTAAATTAACTAATACAAAAAGCTTTTCATTTGATCAAAATATATCTGTGATTGTGAGCTGTCTGCTTTAACATTATCACACACATTGTCCTTCTGTCATCATGTTAAAGGTAAAGGTGCATTTTACAAGCTTCATCCAAATAAATAGTTTACTGATGTTAATATCAGGCTATTTCCACTGATGAACACGCAATTATTCTAAGTTATGTTCAACAAAATTCTGAGAACAGCAACAGCTGTTTGTTTCAATTTTCAACCAATTTAATTTGAATTTGTCCATGCGATCATTTCCCATCATCTGGGCAGCACTGAATCCTAATAGCATGTTCAAAGGTTGCCTATGTTATTGGTGCTCAAAAGTAGAACAGTGAAATGTACTTTAAACATTTCCTGACACACCAACTGAATTAACATAGTTGCCACTAATCTTGGTGGAAGCTGTCACAGGAAATTCAATGCAACAGATTTTATAATACCTTTTACAGACTAAATGTAATTTTTTCGTACCAAGTTTGTTGATAATCAATACATGTCCAACCCTTCATATAGGTGTGTTCACATGGGTGTAATCCTATTTATTTTTTTAAGTACAAATAAGTCATTTTAATATTAGGTTTTCCCAATAGTGTATGTGTATTTCAGAATGTGAGTCTGTAGGTGCTGGTACTTCCCTTCACAATGCATCAGATGTGTCAGATCAGGACGGTCTCTCCCCCCCCCCTCTCTCAGTCCGTCTGCTGCTCCAGACAGGATCCAGTGTCTTTCTGTTTGGTGAAGCAGAACCCAGGGCTATTGAGTTTGTCACCGGTCCTGTAGCTGGAAGGGGGTGAACCGGACCCGGTCTCTGACACATCGAGGCACCGTGTGGCACAAAGCAGAACTCAGAGAAGCATTATTTGTTATATTTATCCATATGTATCACTTGGAAAAAACTTCTACTCCTTCAGCAAACATCAGTAATTATAAAACAGCATTCCTTTCCCTCTTTTTGAGGCATGAAAACTCATGACTCAATAACATATCAGCATATATAAATAATCTGTTTAGTGGTTTTAGCCATTAACACTCTGTCCTGTGTTAATACAGCAAAACTCTGTATAAAAAGCAATAAAAAAGTTAATTCCTCATATATAAAAACACAAAACAATAACAAAAACAAGAAGAAATCACCAAAATAAAAATGTTTCCGATATCATCCTAATAGTGTAAACAATATGTCCTATATAAACTTAATAAAAACAAAGTCTGTAGTGCAACTTCACTGGAGAACCTCATTATCTAGTGTGACTGCACATAAAAAATAAGATCTCATGTCACCCTGCATTGGTTTCAATATTATCTCAACCAGCAAACTCAGATGAATCAAACAAAACAAAATAAAAACAATTATCTTTGGGTTGCAACACAAAGTAGTATTAATTGCTGTCTGATGTTCCTAAAAATCATTGTGAATTAACGTTTGTTGGTGTAGTATTGGTAGAACGAAACTAAGAATCGTAATGTATGTCAAAAAACGTACCTCAGTGTATTTAAATCATTTCTGAGCCTAAACTGCACATCCAACTGTCTGTTCCACCATATACACAACTCCTGTCCTATCTTATCTGTGTGTGTGTGTGTGTGTGTGTGTATGTGTGTGTACTCTGGGAAGCCCTTCCCTCGGCTGTTCTCTGAGCCTTTGTAAGAAAGGAGTATTCCTCCATGTTGCATGAAACACACTGCTTTTCTATTTCTGATATATCATTGAAGAAAATGTTGCTACATTTAGGGTTTAGCCAACATAATAAGGTTATGCAGATAGTCATAGTGTAAGGGACGTATTCAAATCAATTGCCTAAGTGAAAAGTATTAAATTAGCAATGCAAAAAAGCTCCACATGTTTGTTGAAAACTGGAAATGACTAACGCAGTTCCATCAATCAACGAAGTATTTAAACAACTAATCCTCTCAGCTGGAGTTCTAGGTCTCTTTGTTGGGCAGTTTAATAATAATAAAACAACATGTTTCATGACCATATGTTCAGCTTACAAAAGAAAAAGTCCTAATTCATCTTTTGACAAAAATATGTCAGATCCCAATAATATCTAAAAGCACTTGACAAAAATCTTTTGTCTTACAAACCAAAAATCAACAGTTTGTCTATTACCTATATAAGATAAGGGAGATTTTTAGTGCGCCCACACTGGGGAACCACTGTTATGGTTTACTCTGACCTTGTGGCTTATCGGTTCACACTGAGAGGTCCTGTACTCACTTCGCCAGACTCACAGGCACTCTTCAGAGAAACAGATACGTTTTTATGTGTGAAATGGTATAAGCTCTTTTTAAGCCTAAATGAAAAGAACACACAGAAACAAAAAAGGGGAATATAAAGAATCATGATAGAATGTAATTTTTCCATTACATTCCACTCTTTTGATTACAGTCTAATCACATAAATCAAAATTCCCTAGTTATGGCAGCTAAAAATTTTCAATCACAAAAATATATTTAGCCTTTTGTTCTAGCTTTTGTGCTTGCAATATAGTCACAGTGGTAATTTATTCTTACTGACCTTATGCCTTTGCTCAGACAAGAATGTTTAGAGGTGCCAGGGTGCCTGTCTTACAGTCCCGTGCTGATGGTGAGGTTCACCAACATGTTATGTGACATAAAACAAAAGTTGATATCCTGCTGGAGGTTCAAATTTGGAAAAGTTGGTAGACTCAATCAATAATTTCTAATAAGTGTTTAATCTCTCGCTTTTCTTTATTCCCACGGAATGCCCTTCCCTAGTGACGATCTCCAGTCTGTTTTGCAAGCTGTCACAAACCTTCCCAAATCCTCCCCAAAGCATATGTCAATCCTTTAATAGGACAACTATCATTCCAATATTGTTCGTAGGTCTATTTGATAGACAGCTCTATGACGATAATGCATTTAATAAGCATATGTTTTATGTGCAAAACCAAAAACAAACAAACAAAAAAAAAATCCCAATTTGTCTTACCCCAAAATGTGTCAAATCACAACCGTATCTAAATGTTTTTTGACAAAACTCAAATTTTCTCCATATCTAAAAAATATATATATATTTTTTTTAGATACACAGGAGAATCCAACTATGGTTAAGACTGACTCCAACAGCCAATAAGGAGTTAAAATCAAGACCACATGATTTTCATTGATCACTTCCTGTTTAAATGGGTCCTGTGTTTCTGGGGCATGTAGTCCGAATGCCGTGAGATGACTACATGCCCAAGGTTGACAACTTTTTAATCAAACTCACATCAACCTTTGGTATTGCTCAGAGATAGCACGACACCTGAGGAAAAAAAATGGTGAAATATCACTTGAAAAAGCTTTTGAAAAATATCGGTGTGTGTTTGTAGGCACAGGTGTCACCCAACAGGTGAGCACTGCTGGCACAAATGCGCGCTGTGGTGAAAGTTTTCTTTATAATAATCTGTCCAGCCAGTCAGTCAGTCTGGGAAGTCATAAAATCATCCTGATTTTGTCTCCTGATCTGTAGGAGTCTGAAAAACATACTTTGTTTAGCAGTCAAGTTTTAAGTCATACTGCACATTTGTTTTTATGCCAGTTGACAATTTAATTCTTCAAAAAAAATGACAAAGAATAACCTTTCTGTATATTCTTCAGCTGGTTCAAATGAAACCAAGAGAACCACAGTAATTGTTGTGTCTTCGTGTGTACCTCTGTAGGCAAAAACAATTTCTTATCAGCCCTGAGGTTACCAGGCTGGCAAATAGAAATGTACGCTTGAAATTTAACCAAAAGTGTGCATTTTAGAATGTGTCAGGAAAATCAGTCAAAGAAAATCAGATTTTTTATCAAGACGTACAACTTTAACCAGTACGGAAACAACCCCCAATTCCGAAATAGACACATTCAATTTCTGTCTAATAAGTTTACAACTTATACTTTGTAGGAGCAGAAAATGAGCATTCTGCTTGTCTATCTTGTTCAGGATCCTAAGGGTAATGCACAGAAATCATATGAGTGGTTCATTTTTCCTAGAATAATTATTCCTCCAGCACTATCCCCTTTCTAGAGAAAATAAAATGACAACTAGTCTAACAAAAAGCCTTCTGATTAGTAGTTCATTTTACCCAAAAATTGAATTAGTAAACCCCAATTTACCCAATAAAAATGACCAGTGAGTTTTGGTGTTAATTCCTTTAAACTCTAATATTTTAAATGTATAGCACCAGTGTTAATCAAAAAAAATTATGAATGCTACTAATATAATTATACACCATTGGGCATTTCTTATAGGATTCGGAAGATAACATACTGTAAGTGCTGGTTTATAAATCCCCATCTTTGTAACAACCTTCCAGAAAACTGTTGGTCGGCACCAACTCTCAGCTCTTTTAAGTCAAGGCTGAAGACCTTACTTTTTGACACTGCCTTTTTCTAATTTGTTGTTCTGCACTGTGAATTTTATTTGTGTATTCTACTCATTTTCATGTAAAGCACTTTGAATTGTCCTGTTGCTGAAATGTGCTTTACACATAAAGCTGCCTTGCCTTGCCTAAATTGGTCAAAACCTATCTAGATTATCTTTTTAGATAATTTGTCCCTAGTAGCAAACAAAAAAACTGTATCCATGCAAAACATTTTTTCTATTGCATGAAGCTGTGAGTGTGTGTGCTCAAAATTTCTCAGGCTCCTCCTCTCTGGTGGTTTGTGCGCGTGAAATTTGAGCCAGACACTCGCTGGCTGTTGGCCTGTCTACTCCTCTAAAGCTCTAGCTTGTTTGGTGGAAGTGTGTGTGTACTATAGGCTTCTGTCAATAAAGTTTCCCCTACTTCTCCGTAGTGAAAAAATGTGTGTGTGCTGCAGCCGCAGGCACAGACGGTCCCCTCCCCTCTTTTTCACCCGTTGTAATTTGATCCAGACAACGCTCGCAGCCGTTTAGACACAGTTCACGCACTCTAGGTTGAAGTTTATACTTCCCTGTTCTTTTCCTGACTGTTATTTATGCTAAAACTTTACCTTTTTAATGTGCCAAGATTATTATATTATTATCTTTTTAATATTTAATATAATTCTATTCTGAAAGTAGTCAGACGCGTAATTATTATTATTTTTTGAACAGTTCTCTCTATTTTGACTACTTTCTCCACAAAATTACCACAGTTCAGTTGACACCGCTTATCTAACAACCCAACTTGTTTAGTCTACGCGGTAGCCCCTCAACTAGGCCTCCCGTCGTATTATTAAACCAGACCAAACCTTATCGCCATTAATATCAACATTTCTAAAAATCCACAACACTTTCTATAACAACTTATAGTCAACGCTAAGCTAAGACCCTCTGTGCGTCCGATCCTCCTCCCTGTACAGGCGATACAAGTGTGTATGGCCTGGAGCTTTGTAACCAACGTCCTTGACTACACACAACTCAAGCAATGAGCACACACTATCTCACACACTCCTGCATATGTCAATACACTGCGTTCAATAACCCAATATTTGCCAAATCAACAATGCACATACACGACCCACATTGCGTACATTAAACCAACATTTGTCAAATCAACATTGCACATTAAAACCATATTGCATAAATTTATACCGTGCACACAATAAAACTTGTTTTCCAACTAGCTTTTTAGGGGCGAGATATCACTATGAGCAGAGACCTTGCAGATCACTTTTGCATTTTTTATCTTAATCTTCACTTGATGTTTCCCAATTCATTCTTGCATTTATTATTTGTTTCTGATTTTTATTTTAGCGACGCCAATTCTCCAAAAGGTAGTGTCCTTAAACCATATTTTGAAACCCAGTTTCCCTGTAGAAATCACAGTAGGCTACTACTAACAGTTCTGACCGGTTCAAGTTAAGGCAACAACCCTCTGCGGTTGTGTCTAGTTTTAGTATAGTCAACAATCCTCAGCGATTGTGACTGGTGTTAGTATCTAGGCAACAATCCTCAGCGATTGTGTCTGGTTTTACGTATAGGCAACAATCCTCAGCGATTTTGACTGGTGTTAGTATCTAGGCAACAATCCTCAGCGATTGTGTCTGGTTTTACGTATAGGCAACAATCCTCAGCGATTGTGACTGGTGTTAGTATCTAGGCAACAATCCTCAGCGATTGTGTCTGGTTTTACGTATAGGCAACAATCCTCAGCGATTGTGTCTTACGTATAGGCAACAACCCTCAGCGGTTGTGTCTGGTGTTAGTATATAGGCAACAATCCTCAGTGATTGTGTCTATTTTTACGTATAGGCAACAACCCTCAGCGGTTGTGTCTAGGTTTTTTCATGCAATATCATTTACAGTATTTTCCATATCAGTATCACATTTTCTTTATAATTTAGTCAAGACCGAGATGTCTTACCCTCACAGATCCAAAAGAAATTTAGTTTGAGGTCCGAATGTGAGAATTTTGGAAAAACAGGAATTCTCTTCCCTTTACATTTTGGTGCACCATTTTGGATCAGCAGGGGAGAGTCCGGGTGAGAAGTCCGGCCAAAAAATTCTGGTTGGCTTCAGTTTTCAGCTTCCTGGTTCCTGGTCTTTACCACGCGTCGGAGGTCACCATGTAGAAAAGGGTTGGTCCAATTTTACCCCGGCTCTAAAAGGCCAGAGTCTTTCTGACCCCTTCGGTCAGCTTCTCCTAGTTTACCCTTTTGTGTTCGTTAATGGCAGACCAGGAAAGAATAGTCAGGATTCGTTCAGTTAAAATATAACATATTTTTAGTAAAATGATCAAATGATATTGCAAGAATACATCATATGCATATGGTTCAGTAGCTCCTTCAAGACTTCACTCACCCTACCACCAACAAGTCTCTCCAGGTCTGACCCCGGACTTTGCATTTCCCTATTCTTTTATTCATCTTTGGGTTCCTCCTTCCGTCCTTGCGTCTGGGTCGCCAATCGGTTAGATCTCCCTCAGACTTTCTGTCTCCGAGAAGATAGCGAAGTTGCGCGCTAGCCTTGGGATCGCTCTCATTCTCTTCTTCTCTCATGGCCTAAATATTGTCTGTTACTTTAAGATATTTCATGCAAGTGCATTCTGTTCCAAATGTTTATCAAGTGTTTATCAGGAGCACTCTTGCTCCTGTAAATTTGAACACGTCATATCTTATACATGCCAGACAGGAGGAGACAGCGAGGCCATCCCAGGCTACATGACATTTTATCCTACACCATTCATCTGCATGTACGGCAGAACAGAAAAGGGGCAAACTTTCCCTTAAGTTACGAGCCAACGTTAGCGGTGGCTTGGTAACTTGGTTAAATCTTTCAAAACAAATCTAGTCGTAGTCTTGCAATGTGTGGACCTGCAAGATTTCCAGTCTTTACATCTTATGATAGTCTTTAACATTAGATGTGAGATGATGAGGGTGGTGATGGCGCAGTGGGTATGACACATGCCTTTGGTGTGGGAGACCCGGGTTTGATTCCAACTGCGATACCTCAACCTGTGTCCCTGAGCAAGAACTTGACCCGTTGTTGCTCCAGAGGCGTGTAAGAAATGACATGTAATGATTGTCTTTAGATGTGAGATGTTGTAAGACTTTAGACTGTTCAAAGTGTTACAGTGAGCAGTATGGTAGCTTTTGATGTGGCAAACTGCTTCAATTTAGTTGGACTACATGAAAGATCCTCCCGATCACAACTCTGTCTTTGGCCGTTCTATCGGTCTATCGGCTATGCATCGGTCACCTCTCTGCTCTCTCATACATTTGTAATCTTCCTTGGGATTTTCCTTGTGTCAACTCTATCAACTACCAGTTATATCTCTGCAATCATACAGTATGATCAGCCCGCGTTGCTCTCCATTAAGGCACATATGCAGGACTTTTGTATGACCCGGGACAGATTTTGTAAGTTTTTCCCTCCAAAACTCGAGTGCCACGCGTCATCGCCGGAATACCTGATGCTTACCCAGCGCCGTGGCAGGAGAAGGAAGCGGGGATCCAGGGCTGGGGTCCAAGTCTGGAGGAGAAAGTGGGCCGAACAGATTCAGTGCTCCTCGGAGTGATCGGTGCCTGAGGCCGGTTCCGGTCTGCGAGTCAGATCACGTCATCGCCTGGACGGAGCACCGCCGACCGGATCACTGCCGTCCGGATCACTGCCGTCCGGATCACTGCCGACCGGATCACTGCCAACCGGATCTTCCCCACCTGCTTGCCATCGTACGCCCCGCCAGCGTGTCCTGTGCCCATGCACTCTACCAGGATTCCACTTCATAATGCACGCTCCATTGCGAGCAAGGCTTTTACCCTGAACGACCATTTCCCTAAGGAGAACTTGGATTTTCTGTTCATTACGGAGACGTGGCAGTGGGAGAACGAGCACTTTCATCTTAAAGAACTATGCCCCCCGTACTGCTCCGTGTTTGGGACTCCTCGGCTCGCGTGCCGTGGAGGTGGACTTGCGGATTCTTTCTGCTGCAGTTTGATGGTCACCGCTTCGTTCAACTCCTTTGAGCTGCAGATGTGTAAGGTTGGGAAAATACACCCCTTTTACTGTGTTTTAGTTTACTGACCTCCTGGTCCTGCACGTACATTTCTTGACGATTTCTCTGAGTTTTTAACGTCTATCATCAAACTAGATCGCGTTTTAGTCCTTGGGGACTTTAATCTGCATATTGACGATCCCTCTTGTTCGATTGCAGCTGATCTGTTGACTATTATGGATTCTTTCAATTTTTTACAGCATGTTTCTGGCCCCACGCATAAAAAAGGCCACACGTTAGATCTGGTTTTCTCTTATGGCCTAAACATTGATAATCTGGGTGTTGACGATTTTCAAATTAGTGACCATTGTTGCATTTCTTTAAATTTGTCACTTACCATGCCTACTGTCTGTAATATTGTAACACGTAAACGCATCATTAGTGAGAGAACACCTAGTGATTTCTCTGCCTCTTTTGACTCTCGCTCCTTTGTTGAATGTGATGATGTTGATTGATTTGTGAAAAGTTTCAACAACCACTGTCTGTCAGTTTTGGATATGGTAGCGCCTGTTAAAAAGGTTTCAGGGTCACAGAAAAAGACCCTCCCATGGACAAATGATAACATCCGTAGTTTTAGGAGAAAATGACGGAAGACAGAGCGCCTGTGGAAAGCCACTAAATTAGAGGTACATAGACTCCATTTAAAAGACATGATGCTGGATCTGAATGAATTGATAAAGCAGGCTCGCTCATCTTATTTTTCTAACCTTGTGTCAGGAAATAAGAAAAATCCAAAAGTGTTGTTTGACACCATTGAGAATCTTACTGCACCTTCAGCTCCTCTTGTGCATGTGTACACATATGAGGACTGTAACAACTTTTTGTCATTTTTTTTTTTTAACAAAAGTACCCAGTCAGTTCCCAGCTACTTCAAACATGCTGTGGTAAACCCAATCCTTAAAAAGCCCAATCTTGACCCTTCAGAACCTAAAAACTACAGGCCCATGTCTAAACTTCCATTTATCTCCAAAATGTTGGAAAAAGTCGTGGCATGCCAGCTGACCTCCTTTATGGAGCAGCATGACTTGTTTGATACTTTTCAGTCTGGTTTCCAGTGAAACAGCCCTTATCAAAGTCTCTAGTGATGTGATGATGGCAGCAGACTCTGGCTGCTACACTGTACTTGTACTTCTTGATTTGACTTCTGCTTTTGACACTGTGGATCACAGTATACTGATCAATCGGCTTCATAATGAGATGGGACTATCAGGAACTGTCCTTCAGTGGTTCTCGTCCTATATACATGACAGAACCTTTAACGTCGCTGTAAACAATGTACAGTCTGATGTAACCAATTTGTCCTGCAGAGTGGCACAAGGGTCAGTTTTGGGTCCTATTTTGTGTTTACTGTACATTTTGCCACTTGGTCAAATTATTGGTTGTTTCAAGGATGTATCATATCATTTCTATGCCGACGATGTCCAGTTGTATTGTTCTTTTAATGATGCTGAATTCCATCGTTTGTCTCTGTTCCTAGAGTGTGTGTCCTCCATCAAAGACTTGCTGGCCACTAACTACCTGCAAATCAATTCAAACAAGACTGAAACGCTGATCTTTGCTCCAGACCACACTGAAAAAAGTGAAACCACTGTGTCATTTATTTAAAGTTAATTTTTATGTTAGTCTAGTTGAAAATCATGGTTTCTAGGATAAACCTGTTTATTGCCGTTTGCATAAAAGCAGATAACACTCCCCATAGAAAAAATTAAAAGCAACAATTGTACTTAAATTCTATTTTCACTTTAAACCAGAGGTTTTCATGTCACGTGATGTACGTAACGACGTAACCCCACGACCTTGCATCGTTCTGAATTTTGCTGTTGTCCGCCATTACCTCGCTTCGATGAAGACGTCGTTTGGTTTTTCAAGGAAACTCGTTTAAACAAGGTGAGTAGTCTTATTGTGTTGTTTTAATGTTAGAGTTTGTTTTCCATGCTCATTTAAAGTTTGTGGAATGAAGGCAACTACTTTACAACTGCTTTTTGTAATTTGTAATCCTACAGCAATGTAACGTGTCGGCTTCATGTCTGGTCAATTTTCTTTTTAAAGTCGATGGAAAAAAAACGTCCAGAATTATAAACGGGAGTATTTCAGTTCAATGAGTAACTAGTTTAAGTGATTCATGACACTTAAAGAAGTGCTCTGCACATCACGTCCTGTGCATCTGTTCAGTTTAGCAACAGAGGGATTAATAGGTGACCATTTTCTGTGCCATAGAGACTTTTTAATCCAGATTTACAGTTTTGCTTTGAGGGATATCATAACTTTGGTCCTCTTGCTCTTTCATCATTAGTACTTATTAAAAAGGAATTTGTTTTAATTCTATAATATGTCTGTATACTACCGCCAATATTTCTGATGTAATTGATAGTTTTTAGTGACAATTATGGATAATGCTAATATCCCCATGTAAAACTAAATGTGAAATTTCGCCTTTTTCTTTGTCTTTACAGGTTTGCTGTTTCCTGAAAAGGTCACTATTTTAGCCATTACTGAATTTGGTAAGTCCGGGAATTAAGTGAACATTTGCGTGTATGTTTAAATACGAATAAAAAAAAACAAAATAGAGATGCAGCTGATAACCTAATATATTTAAACATATACTAATACTAATGTAATATCTATTAGTAATAATGTAATTAAAATTGCTTTAGTTACATTTGTAATATAGTGACTGGCAGTATGAAAGTGTCTCCTCACATCTCTAGTCAAAACAAATATCACAAAGTTACCCACCTTACAGTAAGTTCATTTGACCAGGCAATAAACTATTAAATAAATAGTAAGTCATTTAATGCAGTTTAAGTAACCTTACAATTGATTTAAATGATTGCAGTAATTGTAAGAACATCAGTTTGTTTTTCATACTGTATAAACTTCTTACAGCTTTTGAATAATTGCAAAGTAGGAACATATGGAGACAAGTAATGATACCTCTACAACTAATGAACTAGTAAAATGAAATATCTTTGCTTTTAAAAGGCATTACTTTCCTGCTGAAGTAAATGACAAATTTATATAAACTGCATGTAAATGTACCATTCTGTAAACTGTATTAAGTGGCAAATTGGTAAGGTGGGTCTACTTTTCTTTCTTTCCTAGTCTTCTGGTGAATGTGGAAATGCAAAGACTGTGGTACATCTGTTTCACGAAGATCTGAGCTACTTAAACATTATAAGCTTGAACACAGACATTATGGACGTCACCATTCCTATCGCTGCATCTATTTCAACTGTCCATGTACCTGCAAGACTTGGAATGCACTTTTGAGCCACTTGTCAAGATGTCATCAGCAATCCTCACAAACGGAACTTACCACATTTAAATGTCTTTTATGCAGTTGCAATCAACGTTCAAATTTAAAAGACTATTTTCAACATATAGCGCAGCACCTGAACAACAGTGAAACGGTAGTTTGTGTGTTTCAGGGGTGTTCTTACAAAACAAATGTTTATGGCTCGTTCCGAACTCACAGAAGCAGAAATCATAAGGATTGTTCTGAAACTGACCTAAAGCCTGAAGTAGTTGAGAAAAAAGGGCCAAGTGTAAATCTTTCTGCTGAAAGTCATTGTAGCAGTATCCAAATTGATAATGTTGGTACTGAGCCCTTAGATGAATTAAGTACAGATGACTTGGGTGATTCCAGTTTTGATGTGCAAGATTTAAATGACTTGACATGTAATGTTGAGCTCAAAGTTGCCTCTCTTCTACTAAAGCTAGAACATGTTTATCTTGTTTCTAGTGTGGCCGTTGATGAACTTTTGCAAGAGTTTGACTATTTAATAGGCACTGCTTCTGTCCCTCTTATCCATCGAACCTTAGCTCAGCACTTACAGAATGGTAACTGTCAAGTAGATGAAACTATTCTGCAAGACCTAGCATCTACTCTCTCTAAGTCAAATCCAATCACTGCTTCTTGTAGTGGCCGTGGCCCTCTTTCCACTGCCTGGAAGCGAAAGACTTACTACAAAAAACATTTTAATATTGTAGAATCTGTAGAATTTGTGCTTGACTCACAAAACAAAAAATCATTTCAGTATATTTCTATTCTAAAATCTTTACAGCAGATTCTAAGTTGTGAAACTTTTTTGGACAAAGCAACTAATTTAAAATCTTCATATAAAATTCAATCTGATAAAATTCTGTATAAGTCTTTTTATGATGGTAGTAATTACAGAGAAAATTTGCCGTTGTCAAAGGAGTGTGCTATTTCACTTATTTTATATGTAGATGATTTTGAAATATGTAATCCCCTTGGTACCTCCAGAAAAAAACATAAAATTTGTGGTGTTTATTGGGCATTGGGGAACTTGCCTGCTAGTTGTCACTCATCACTTTCTAATATATATTTAGCTGCACTTATTCATACTGAGGATGTTAAGTGCTATGGATTTGACAGTGTTTTGAAGCCCTTAGTAGATGATCTTATTATATTAGAACAAGAAGGACTGTTCATTGCCAAGTTGGGAAAATCTCTGAAAGGCTTTGTTCATTGTGTAGTAGCAGACAATCTCGGAGCCCATGGTATTGCAGGTTTTGTGGAAAGTTTTGCAGGTAAATATGTCTGCAGATTTTATACAGCAGAAAATGTAGACATTCAAACAACAGAAGTCAAGTCTGGAGCATTTTGTTTAAGAAGCAAGGATATCCATACTGCTCATCTTAAAGTTATTGAAGAAAATTCACTGGCTAGTCATTTTGGTGTTAAAAGGAAGTGTACGCTGTCAGAAAATCTGTCATATTTCTGTGTGACGCAGAGTTTCCCCCCAGATATAGCTCATGATCTGTTTGAAGGAATTATCCCTGCTGAGATTGCTCTTTGTCTTACTGTGTTAATTTCAAAAAAATATTTCACGTTAGCCAATTTAAATGAAGCAATAACAACATTTCCATTTAAGTGGACCAATAAGACAAACTGTCCCCATCTTGTGCCCCTCACCTACGCTGCAAAGACAACAATTGGAGGAAATGCACACGAGAATTGGAGCCTGTTGAGATTTCTTCCTTTCTTGATCGGAGCCAGAGTTCCTTCAAACGAACCAGCCTGGCAAGTCCTCTGTGAATTAAAGGATATTGTAGAACTGGTTGTTGCACCTTTTCACACGGAGGACTCTATTTGTTATCTTGACTTCAAGATATCTGAACACAGGACAGTATTCCAAGAAGTTTTCCCTGATCAAAGAATTCGGCCCAAACATCATTACTTGGAGGATTATCCGGGGTTAATACGCCAGTTCGGACCCCTTGTTGCACTATGGACTATGAGATTTGAAGCAAAACATAGCTTCTTTAAAAGAGTAATTCGTCATACAAACTGTTACAAAAATGTACTGTATTCATTAGCTCAAAGGCACCAATTTCAGACTGCATATAATCTGCACGTGTAGATTTTCTAAGCCATCTTTGGAGGTTTCTGATGTTTCAACACTTCCCCTTGATGTTATTAATGAGGACATTGCATTGGCAGTAAAGCAAAGACATCAACACGTGGACACTGTGAACCTTGCAAAAAGTGCAACCTATGACGGCTTCAACTACAAGATTGGAATGGTGGTAGCCCATGGGTCGCTGGCTGGACTTCCAGAGTTCTGGGAAATAGTTCATATGATTGTTCTACAGGAGAGACTCATTTTCATTGTCAAAAAATGTGATGCCTGGTACCTGGAACATTACAGAGCTTATGACTTAGTCATATCTACTGCTAGGGAACAAAGTCTTGTTGGGGTGCATGAACTGACAGATCCCTACCCTCTGGCTCACTACATGGTTGATGGACGGCGCCTCATCTCTCTGAAGAGATACATACATGCATAAGGTTGAATATGAATGAGTGTAGGATTGGAAATGTTTGAGAATTCCTTGTTTTGCTTTATTTTGCTGTCCTCTCATAATGTAAAAAAGACAATGCTTTAAGGCCATAGCAGTTTGACTTTTGACACAAATGTATGGGAATTTCAGAAAGTGTAAAACTTCTCTTTATCACTATAATAGTGATTAGTGTGATTGTTAATCATAAAATTAGTGAGTAGTAATAAGATGAAAGTTATGGACGATACAACTAATACTAATGTTTTTTTTTTGTTTTTTTCCTGTTTTTACTAGATTCTTTTTGATGGGCGGACATGGCAGTGAAAAGGCCAGCCAAGTTGCGGGTTGTTTTGAATCCTGATGACACCAGGAAGCTAATTCTGCCTGATGGAATTCCAGAGACAATGGAGCAGCTTATGGATGAAGTCCGGAAAGTGTGTGGGTTTAATGGTAATTTCAGACTGCAGTACCAAGACAGAGACTTTGGAGATGCGCTAGTGAACTTGACATCTACTGTTGAACTTGAGGACTTGGCAACTCTCAAGGTCATCCCAATAATTGATGATTGCAGCCAAGGACTTAATCTTACTGTCTGTGATGATTTGTCAACTCAATCAGATGACACAGAGCTCCTTTCCACACCCTCCAGCTCTGTGTCTACAAGAACTCAGATGTGGCCAAGAGAGTTTCCGATACCAACGTTCTCCTATGACACTGAACTGCAGTTAGAGAAGGGGAATGTGGTGTATAGGTCAAACATGACAAGGTTGACACCTAGTTCAAAAACAAAATCTGATATTCTGGAAAAGGTAGCTGAAGAGATATTCAAGTACAAGGCCTACCCAACAGATTCTGACTTCAGTGATGTTGCCGAAGCACTTATCAAGAAGCATCCATGTCTCTCTGAACCTGGTTCATACAACGGTTGTTACGGGTGGAAGCAGCGGTTGAAGACCAAAATGGGCAACTACCGAACTCAGTTGAAGGGCATTGGGTGTTCTGAATTACTTGCAAATTCACTTAAGTCCAAAGCTCCAGAGGATGCATTGCCAGCAAAAAAAGTAAAGAGACCTAAGAGGGGAGAGGCCAACCACATACCTGACATTCCAACTGGAGAGACCCCAGACAAGTTGGAAAAGGAGAGACTGTTACTTCTAAGTGAGGTGATGAAACGAAACAACCGTGCACTGATAAAGGACAAAATGGCCAAGACGTTTTCACTGCGGAGACATGAAATTGTGGAGAAGGAATTAGGAGTGGAGGACTTAAAAGTCAGATGGCCCGCATTGTTCTCAATGGATGAGGTATGTAACTTTTTTGTAAATCCATTGCAATAGTTCAGTCCTAGATGTCAAAAATAAGATCTTACACACCACATCTTGTAATGTGCTATTTTGTTTTTTTAAAGATCAATGCTGAATTCATGAGGATTACAACTGTTCCTCTTCAACCGCGGTTCCTGGCTTCCTTGGACAAGCACCACAGCAAGCTGATTGATATCATCAGAAACAAGGGAGGAACTGTCAGAGAGAAGACCCAGAACATACTGAGAGTTTTGGATCAGGTATGTATGTACTCGCTCAGTACATTGAATAAAATTTGCAGAGATTTGTAGAGTCAGAATACACTTTGGAAGGTGCCATGCTTCTCTTCTGAGTTTGACTGACTTTTTAACTGGTTTACTCAAAGCATTTGTAAATAAAAATTACTGTTTACCAAAGAACCCATGTGCATTGTGTAGCAGTTGCATCTTTAATCAAGTTATAAAACTGAACAGCATCATTTTGTACTGTTTGTGCTTTCACCTGGAGTCTTGAGGTAAATCTAAAGAGGGAGTGCCTGCTGAAGTCCCTTATTGTGTACCTTGGGGAGGATGTGGACAAACTTATCAAGGAATATCTGGTAAGTAGTTATATGCAATAATCACTTTGGACAAGATGAAGAAATATTAAAAGTCGTACATGGTCTCAACACTTGTCAACTGTTTCTAAAAACCTAATATACGTCTTAAAAGTACAAACAAATATATCCTACAAAGAAAAGAAAATTCCTCATAACTTTTGGCAAAAAGACGGGAATTTGCCAGCTGTGAACAGGTGCGACAACTACACAGCTATGCTCCGTAGTGTTTCATACAATCATTCTAGATTTAATTAATTTTCAGGCTGGTTCTGTGGATTTCAGGCTAGTCGTGGTTAAATGTTGTACCTAGATCATGTGTGATATTGATACTCGTTACCTGGCGATGTTTGAAGGACATAATACGTTTATTCCCTTTTCCAAAACCAACATCAACCCTGTCTGCTGGGTGGCTATCCAGTTTAGCATAGCTAGCATCCCCCACAACAGCAGGTAGCGCTGTGAGTCAATTTAAATGTAGTGGGAGGTAGAGCTGATTTTGTAAAGATTTCCATGGTAATGTACTGTCTAAAAATTATAACTACTTTTGAGGGTGTTTATCAATAATGAGAAATTATCCAATGTATAGTTTTTGAACGTTAGATGTTAGAAGCAACATTTTTTTTTATTTTTAAATGTATTTCAATATTTGTGTGCAAACTTTTTGGGGGTTTTAAATCCCCAAAAATTCCAAATTTGTTAAAATAAAGCATGTGCCGATAACATTAAAATTTCCTATAATTTTATTCCTGTTACAGTTTGATTTGAAGTGCCCTTACTGAGTGTTAAAGGTCCGATGACATGGTGCTCTTTGGATGCTTTTATATAGACCTTAGTGGTCCCCTAATACTGTATCTGAAGTCTCTTTTATATAGACCTTAGTGGTCCCCTAATACTGTATCTGAAGTCTCTTTTATATAGGCCTTAGTGGTCCCCTAATACTGTATCTGAAGTCTCTTTTATATAGGCCTTAGTGGTCCCCTAATACTGTATCTGAAGTCTCTTTTATATAGGCCTTAGTGGTCCCCTAATACTGTACCTGAAGTCTCTTTTATATAGACCTTAGTGGTCCCCTGATGCTGTATCTGAAGTCTCTTTTGTGAAATTCAGCCTTGGTGCAGAATTACAGCCACTAGAGCCAGTCCCACAATGAGCTTTCCTTAGGATGTACCATTTCTGTGTCTGTAGCTATTGAGGAGGAGAGAGGGGGGGGGGGGGCTTGACCAACTGCCACTTTGCTCGTTTGAAAGCCATGATGTCTCTCTGTCATGGGTCGGCTAAATTCTCTGGGCGGGCAAAGCAGAGAAAGGGGAGGTAACCTTGCTCCTTATGACCTCATAAGGAGAAGGTTCCTGATTGGCCCATCTGAGCTTTCATTTTGACATTTTCATGCCATGGGACCTTTTTTAAGGGCAGAATCAATTCCGCAGAACTGATTGCATCCCTGTTTTCTCAGCATAGATGAGTGTAAAAGATAAAAAAAGAGCTGGTAACAGTGTTCTATTATAGTATTGTATCTTTCTTAAACAGTGTATTTCTGTAGAAATCATTTTAATGCTCACCTCAAACCTGGCATCCTGGTGCATTTAAATTTACTCATTCACCTGAAATTGTCGCGAAAGGCCAATTACTTATTTGTGAGGAAATCCACAGAACAATCTGATACTGTATTTGTTCCTTAAGCATGATGTAACAAATTACTATTATGTTGTATATTTGCTTTGATGTTTTGTATTCGCAAAACAAAATGCATTTGTTTATTAATGGGTTTTCTAATTTCAAACCTAATTCCGCCGGGCATGGCTGTGTGGCGTTCTGGCTGTGCTAGCTTCGCTGAAGCTGGTCTTTAGTAAATGCTTGTGATTCCACCAGAAGCGCCGTGGAGCGTTTCACAAGTTGCTGGGGGCGGTGCTCCGCTAATATGTGGCATCTCTTTTTTTTGACGGAAGCCTTGGTCTTGCCGCATCAACAGAGCAGATGAGCCGAGCAGGAAGTCAGACACAGAAGAGAATCCGGTCAAATAAAACAATAAAACAAATTGTAGATACAAGATATTGTATAAAATATTTCTCTTCAGAGCAGCAGTAGTGCAGACATAGTAATGAAAGCCTGGACATGCCAAATATTGCATTGTGTAAGGTATCAAACTGTGGACAGATTCTGAAATTAATGAAAACATGAAAGCACAAGGCAGGTGTGTCTTAGCATTATAGTGCAAACCTAAAAGTACGTACCGTTTATGTTTTTGTTATGTTTTGGAGGACAATAGTAATACTTCTAATGCTTTACTTGTGATGAGTCAAATGTTTGCTATCAGAAAAATATTTGGAGGAGCTGCCATTTACTATCTGCTGGAATTTGCAAGTCATTACATTTTCAAAAGACCCCCAATGATTAAATTAATTTGCATTTACAAATTTGATTGAAAAAACATTTGCATGGGTATTTATTTATATTGGTGCACCAGACAAAGGTTTAATCAGAATAACTTTTAAAATAAATCTCTTGTCTTTTATCAGGTTGTTCAGAAGGACCAAGCTGAAACAGAGCTCGAGAGGTGTACAATGGCAGTGTTTGTTATAAGGGAGGAGGAGGATCCTCTCCAGCCACCACAGGACGTTGGGGTTGTAATAGAAGGTGTGGAAGTCCTTAACAAGCTGCCATCAGTTACACATGCATGTGCCATGTTATTTGGCCTCATCTACGCTCTAAACTTGAGCTATCCAGGTGAGCTCAAATACACTTTTGATGCGCTGCAGAAAATCTTCATGACCTTGACATTGGTTTATAAGTTGACTTGTGGAAGTAAACTTCAGCTGAGACTCCTGATTTGTTTCTTTCAGCCACAATTTGAAATGTGATTGGCCAGCTCAGGTGATGTGTCTTTCAGGGGAGGGAACTAGAAGCAGGCTATATTATAAAATGATGAGATGGAAATTAAAATACTCAGAACAAGACATCCACAGAGACAAGACCTTAAAAATGAGCTGCTCTTCCAATACAGAAGGTGACAGTCTGCAGTCTGGTAAATATATGTATTCTACAGTATTACAGCTCATTGCAGTGTCTGGGGTTTCATATATGGAACAATATGTGTTTTCTGAAATATAAACCAGCAACTCATTAACAGCTCAATCAATCTTCTTAACCTGTATTTGGGGATCAACAATGTTTTGAGACAACTTTGAACTAATTTAGACTGAACTATCTTTCAATATTCATTACAAATACAATGTTGAGTTTTTGTTCAGTTCAGAGATGTTTGGTAGTGTATCTATCTACAGTGGTGAGTTTATTATCTGCACAAAACTGGATTAAGCAGCATTTTAGAGACAATATCTAAATTTTTAGTTAGTGGTTAGTTGGATTTGCAGATACTTTTCTTTAACTCTTGAATTTGTTTATTACATTTGGTAAGAGTTTATCATAACCATCACTAACAAATGGTTAATTGATCACAAGTTAAACATAAGTTAAATTATTTTAATGTTAAAAAACAATGAAATGATGTTTACTCATTATTAGTTATGCTATAATTAGTTTTGACCGTTTGTTTCACACTTATTTTTTATATATATGAAGTAATTAATTCATAATTAAATTAATTATAAACATTATTTGAATGACATAAAGTTACAACTGGTGTTTATAATACCTTGTTAATGGTTAATACTCTGTAAAGCATGTGTACACATTATTTACATATTAAGATTTTTTTGAATATTCTTAAATTACATTATAGGCCATGTTTACTCACATATATGTTTGCATGAGTTAGGCTACTTTAATATGATTACCAGTGGTGGAATGTAACTAAGTATTTTTACCTCTGTACAGTACTTCAGTCCAAATGTTACAGTACTTGTATTTTACTTGAGTCTTTTCTTTTTTTAATGGCACTTTCTACTTCTACTGTGCTACATTTCAGAGAGAAATATTGTACTTTTTACTCCACTACATTCATCTGTTACAGCTTTAGTTACTAGTTACTTTACACGTTAAGATTTGTGCACACTAAACACATGTAGTTTATAAAATCTGATGTTTGATTCTAAAGTAAACTAGCCAACAATATAATGCTTCAAGTCCAGCTGAGATGATTAGACAATTAAATGCACAACTGGTTGGATCCCAACACTTTATAAAACGTGAGGATTGTTCTTTACTTTTAATACTTTAACTACATTTTCCTGATGATACTGTAATGGCAAAATTATATTTTACCAAATTAATTATGTCTTTTCTGTAGGTGCTCTTGTTATGTCTCCCCCAAGGAGAAGTTAAATACATTTGTCTGTGAGAAAATAGCCAACCTAGGTTTACTGAGATACAACCGTAGTCACAAGGTCTCTACAAGTTATACGACATAACATCCCTGTGAACCAGACAGACCAGAAAGTCTATCTTTATTTGTTATTAGATTGAATTGTGTGCTTAAAGCGATGTCACTCCCTCTCTCTTATCTGTGTATTTAAGCTGATGTTCTTGATGTGTGAACTTTGAAGACTCTTCCACATGTTGCTGCGTGCATCTTGTGAACGAGTTCTCCTATTCTGCGCAGAATATATGTACTTCAATAAATTACAAAAACCTACATTGGTTTCAGTCTACTATTTCTTGTTACTTGTTTCATCTTCAATTATTCTAAAACAGTTAATTAATCTACACCTGCTGCACCCTGGGTATTTTCCACCACAATACTGACACACTTTTAGTGAAGTACCATTTTCACTGCAGAACTTTAACTTGTAACAGAGTATGTTTACAGTGTGGCATTAGTACTTTTACTGTGGGGGGCTGTTACCACCCAGACACACCAAGAAGATTGGCAGTCAACGTAGTTTTTGCGGTGTGTTCTGCACCGTCGCAACCTAGTCTAACGACAGTTTCTGAAATGTTTACGTAATTAATTGATTTGTGTATGTGGACACGTTTATCTCATTTACTTCATGATGGTCAACACGTTTTTTAAACTAATGTATTAAAGCAACACTAGAGGACTTTTCCCGCTTTGGTCCCCCTACAGGTTGGAAGCGGAATTATCCATTACATTACATTATGAAAGTTTGCCAGATCGGGTAGAGCGAGCTGTAGTTCCAATGAGACAACCTGTAGAAGGCCCAAAGTGGGAAAAATTCTCTTGTGTTGCTTTAAGAGCGACTACGGTAGCGACTAGTATGAAAGGCCGGAAATCCACATAGGGAGGTTGGTCGGGGTGGTGGATGGGTCAAACGACACAGGACTTTCACATAGGAGACCGGGGATGTTTCCCCCGTGTCAAGTTTTCTCAAACCAACCGTTGCTTTCTTTTTTTACTAAACCCAACTGTCCCGTTGTTTTCCTGCGTTCCATTATTGTTTTCCTAAACCCAACCCGGAATTTTTCTGCGGGCCCATCACTGAATCTTTGGCGATTTCGTGAAACTAACTCAGATTTTGAGTTAAAAGGCCGTGTTCATTTCAGGGAATTTTGTGAGATCAGGTTGCAGCTTCTCTGCTGCAGCCCAACTGACAGAAAGAATCGTGCTGTGATCACGGAAGATGCTTCCCATTGAAATACATTAGTTTAAAAGTACGTGATGACCATCACGAAAAAACGAGATAAACATATCCCTGTACACGAATCAATAGATTCAATTTACGTAAACATTTGATGAACTGGCTGGAGACTGTGTTGACCGTCGCCACGTGTCAGCTTTCGTCTGCCTTTTGGGCAAATCAGTCCCTCCAGAAACACGCGGAGTTTTTTTGTGATTGTTGTGGGCAAAAATCCTTAATTATTCGGCACGCTTTCTTAAAAAATGCGATGGAATATGCGGGATATTTATGCCATTTTATGCGATGAAATTGCGGGAACTTGCAAAAATTGCGGGAACTTGCAAAAATTGCGGGAACTTGCAAAAATTGCGGGAACTTGCAAAAACTGCGGTTTGATGAAAAAGAGAAAAAAAGTGATTCCCCCAACACCGTGTTCTCAGTAGGTGAAATTACATCACTTCATAACGTTCCCATGGCAACAGGGGAAAATGGCTGCTCTTGTGAAGTGTGAAGTAAACACAAAATTTTTTTAACTTTCTGCTGAGATATATGTAGGGTCGGGTATTGTTTGGGTTTTTTTCTGATACTGGTGCTAAATCGGTATTTTTAAAACGGTGCCGGTGCCTAAACGGTGCCTGAACCGATACTTTTTAAGAAAGTTTAAAAAAAAGAAGAAACAAGAAGGATAGGCCTACTAAACAACAGTCGGTGACATTTAAGATTAACACATTGTTTATTACTAAGGCCATATGGTCAAAATTAAATGATTTAATAGTAATGTATTAACTATAACTTATAATAAACAATAACTTATTTCACCAGTAGGCCTAAATTGCTGTTGGACGACAAAAACAGCAACCAGATGGGAAAGGGGTATTTTACAATAACTACGAATGCACCGCGAGGCTGTAGGTTACCAGTTTCAGTGAATGCACCGTCTGTGTTTTTCCGAAGTCAGCAGCTGCTGCGCTGCAGAGCAGACTGTTGATATACAGTCACACTTTACACTGTTTAACGTCACCTGTCAGCATGGTAACCGTGTCTAATCCAACTGCTAGCTAAAGGTAGGCTAACGTTACCTGCTGTCGAGTGTAGTAAAGACAGGCACCAAAACAAGGCACCGAAATCTTTGTTCTTATTCGGTCTCGTTATTACCGTTTACGTCGGATCCGGGGGCCTATTGGCACTGAGTTTCGGTACCCAACCCTAGATATATGTGACTTTTTTGCAACGAAAATGCAGGGATTGTGAAATCATGCAAGCCCCGCATATTTAGCGCGGAAATCGGCAATTTATGCGGCAAAGGTGCGGCGTATTTGAAAAAATGCGGCCCCCGTTTTTCTGGAGGGACTGCCAAATGCTGTTTAGTTGTACTGTAGGTATCACGGGTATATCTGACAGCCACCTGCAAGGATGGCAGAGGTATTTCCTCTTACACAGGCGCAGAAGGTACGTGGCAGTTGGCCATCAGCTGTACTCTTTCGGGTGTGTTTAAGTGCATGTGTTCTGAAAACTTCATCCACCGCTGATGATCACATTGGTGGGACTTTATCGTTACCGGCCAATATAACCTCCCACTCCTTGGCAAAACAAGGGGTGTAAGGTGCCATGTGCCAGATGATGTCCAAGGTGGACACATCTGGGTTGTGCACAACAAGAATATTGTACAACCCCAAATCAGAAAAAGTTGGGACAGTATGGAAAACACAAATAAAAAAAGAAAGTAGTGATTTCTAAATGTACTTTGACTTGTATTTCATTGCAGATATTACAACAGCACATCATTCAATGTGTTCCTCATGCTTTTTATTGTTTTTGATTCAAAAAAACAAAATTCCTATTTTGGTCGTTGCAACACATTTAAAAAAAAAGTTGGAACAGTAAAGCATTTACCACTTTGTAATGTTGCCATTCCTTTTCACAACACTTAAAAGACGTTTAGGGACTGAAGACACCAAGTGATGAAGTGTTTCAGGTGTAATTTTGTCCCGTTCTTGCTGCAAACAAGTCTTAAGGTGGGCAACAGTACGGGGTCTTCAATGTCGCATTTTGCGCTTCTAAATGCGCCACACATTCTCTATTGGAGACAGGTCGGGACTGCAGGCAGGCCAGTCAAGTACCCGTATCCTCTTCCTCCGCAGCCAGGACTTTGTAATGTGTGCAGAATATGGTTTTGCATTATCTTGTTGAAATATGCATGGACGTCCCTGGAAAAGATGTCTTCTTGAAGGCAGTATATTGTGCTCCAAAATCTCTATGTACTTTTCAGCATTAATGGTGCCATCACAGAAGTGCAAGTTACCTTTGCCATGGGCACTGGCCCAAACCCATACCATGACAGACCCTGGCTTTTGGACTTGTTGCTGGTAACAGTCTGGATGATCCTGTTCTTCTTTGGTAGTACAGTACAGTACAGTTTTAACTGGCATTTGTGGCTGTAACTACATATTGTGGTACTTGACAAAGGTTTGCCAAAGTAGTCCTGAGCCCATGTGGTGATATCGCTTATAGATGAATGACGATTCTTGATGCAGTGCCGCCTGAGGGATCGGAGATCACAGTTGTTCAGCTTAGGCTTGCGCCCTTGTCCTTTACGCACTGAAATTCCTCCTCATTCCTTAAATCTTTCAATTATGTTATGCACTGTTGAAGGTGAAATAAGCAAATGTCTTCCTATCTTTCTTTGAGGAACATTTTCTTTAAACATTTCAATAATTTTCTCACATTTGTTGGCAAACTGGCGATCCTTGGCCCATCTTTGCTCCTAAAGGACTAGACCTTTCTTGGATGCTGCTTTTATACCAAATCATAATTAAAATCACCTGTTGACATCACCTGTTTCAAATCACATCATTATTTTACCAATTTACCTGATTACTAGCCCTAAATTGCTCCTGTCCCAACCTTTTTTGGAATGTGTTGCAGGTCTGAATGACAGGAAAGGATGTATATTTACAAATGAAATTAAGTTGACCGGACAAAACATGAAATATTTTGTGTTCACATTGTCTGCAATGAAATACAAGTCAAAGTACATTTAGAAATCACTACTTTCTTTTTTTATTTGTATTTTTCATACTGTCCCAACTTTTTCTGATTTGGGGTTGTACAATATTCTTGTTGTGCACAACCCAGATGTGTCCACCTTGGACATCATCTGGCACATGGCACCTTACACCCCTTGTTTTGCCAAGGAGTGGGAGGTTATATTGGCCGGTAACGATAAAGTCCCACCAATGTGATCATCAGCGGTGGATGAAGTTTTCAGAACACATGCACTTAAACACACCCGAAAGAGTACAGCTGATGGCCAACTGCCACGTACCTTCTGCGCCTGTGTAAGAGGAAATACCTCTGCCATCCTTGCAGGTGGCTGTCAGATATACCCGTGATACCTACAGTACAACTAAATTTACATGTAGATGTTACTTAATCTGCAGTTTAGATGTTTAAATCACATGAAATACTGAAGGAGGTTGAAGTGGCATTTGAAATGAAGATCTGAACTTCCACTTTAAATCTAAGCACTGAATGAAGTTTAAGTGAAAGTGCTAGTTTGTCAGTGCAGTCTCAGAGAGACGTGTTCTCTTAAAAATGCAATATTAATTCATTGTCTATTTCAAATTTGACAGTGAATCCGAGCACTGACCTGCACAACCAGCGATTCGAAAACATACACAAATAATCACACACAACTACTCCTTAAAATGTAATAAAATGTAACCAGTATTATTGATTAATCACTCATCACTCACTCATTTTCAACCACCTATCCGGTATTGGGTTGCGGGCCAGTGGCTCTTAACCTGACTGCGCCAGATGAATTGCTGGGTACTTTCTGTTGGAGAACTTTTGGGAAGGGGCGAAAATACTGATTAGCTGATTGGATAAACCATCTGTCTATCACCACCTATTTTGGTGATAGACGGGCCAAATCAACGAATCAGATCAACGAAGCGTATGACGTACTAACAGAGTGGTGACGAAAATACAACCACAAGCCAGGCTACCCCTGCTGCTGCAGGCGAAGCATAGCTCGTTAGCTCAGCAAGCAAGAAACATATCGGTAAAGGATATTTTCTGTTTGTGTAACGAGAATTTAGGAATAAAAGGCCCCATTTCAGGTTCCCGGTCCATATTCCAAAAGAAGGATTCAAGAGAAAAAAACATTAGCTAGTGGCTAACAGAATCAGGGCTACCACTGTCTGAACATGTGTCTAGATCAAGTCGTATTTGCATGCGGTGCATCTGCTTGCTGAGCCTCGTGAGACCATCCTGATCTCTTCGAGCTCCTCGTTGCGTCACACCTAAACCTATGGCGTTATTTTTTAGTCAAAAGTTATGAGCGTGTAACACACGCTCACGAGCACATTATGTTATTTCACACGCGCAAAAATGAACCTTCAGCTGGCATGATAAAAGTACTCGCGCACAAATTCAACAACCGAGAGGTGTAGGTAGCTGCGAGCGAGCGCCTGGCTACTCTTACTCTGCTTGTACAGTGGAATCCTGCTCGCGCGCAGCGGCCTTCTGCTCGCGGGGTGCTGTTTTGCTCGCGGAGAGGATTTCTGCTCGCTCGAGTACATGACTTTTGACAATTTGGAGGCGGAAACCAAGGAGGGCACTGACCCTCTTATGATTGGTCACTTTCACACAGGGACATCCTTGATTGACAGCTCTCATTACAGGAAGCACGGAGTCAAAGTATCTGACGGAGTTCAGTCATTCAGTTAACACTGCACAGTGGACGGAATGGCGGCGACACCTGAAGATGTAGATGTAAGTGATATTGATGATATGATGGGGGCTGTGTGTTTGACAGTGTTATAGCAATTTAATCTGAAATTTGTTGAGAATAAACTCATTAAATATTGAGAATAAAGTCGCTGTGTTTCGAGAAAAAACTCATTAAATATTGAGAAAAAAACTTGAAATACAACGACTTTATTCTCAATATTTAATGAGTTTATTCTCAACAAATTTCAGATTAAATTGCTATAACAATGTCAAACACACAGCCCCCATCATATCATCAATATCACTTACATCTACATCTTCAGGTGTCGCCGCCATTCCGTCCACTGTGCAGTGTTAACTGAATGACTGAACTCCGTCAGATACTGTGACTCCGTGCTTCCTGTAATGAGAGCTGTCAATCAAGTATGTCCCTGTGTGAAAGTGACCAATCGTAAGAGGGTCAGTGCCCTCCTTGGTTTCCGCCCCCAAATTGTCAAAAGTCATGTACTCGAGCGAGCAGAAATCCACTCTGCGAGCAAAACAGCACTCCGCGAGCAGAAGGCCGCTGCGCGCGAGCAGGATTCCACTGTACAAGCAGAGTAAGAGTAGCCAGGCGCTCGCTCGCAGCTACCTACACCTTTCGGTTGTTGAATTTGTGCGCGAGTACTTTTATCATGCCAGCTGAAGGTTCATTTTTGCGCGTGTGAAATAACATAATGTGCTCGTGAGCATGTCTTACACGCTCATAACTTTTGACTAAAAAATAACGCCATATAAACCCGCCTCAAAAGCAACGCTGATTGGTTGGTCGTTTGGTGAACGGCTCCAAGTGTTCTCTATCTCAAGATGCCAGACTGATCTGCGAGTGGAAAACTGGAGCTTGCGAAATCAGGATGGTCTCACGAGGCTAAGTGGCTCTAGCAGGGGACTCCAAACTTTACCATATTAAACAGCTCTGACCTGGGACTTCCCCGGGGTATCCTCAAAGCTGGGCGTGCCAGGGCATCCTTACCAGAGGCCTGTTTCCATGCAAAAGAACAGCGGTTTGTGAAATGGTCACGTAATCAATCTATTGATTCGTTGACACGGAAACGTCTTTTTTTTCGTGATGGTCAGCATGTTCATGTATTTTCAATGGGAGGCATCTTTCATGATCAAGGCTTAATGCTTTGAAAAAACAATGCCAATGTAAAGTCAGAAATTGACTTGGATTAAGAGTGACTACAATAGAGAGTAGTATGAAAGGCTGAAAATCCGCGTAGGGAGGTTGGTTGGCACGGTGGACAGGTCAAACAACACAGGACTTTCACCCAGGAGACCGGGGATCATGTCCTGTGTGTCACGATTCCTAAACCCAAACGTCGCTTTCTTCTTTTACTAAACCCAAACTGTCCCTTTCTTGTCCCGCGTGTCATGGAAACGTAAGCTAAAACAGCGGTTATAGGGCAGAAAGAATTGTGCTGTTATTGTGAAAGATTCTTCCGGCTGAAATACATTAGTTTCAAAAACGTGCTGACCATCATGAAAAAAAACAAGATAAACGTGTCTGTGTACACGAATCAATGGATGAAATTACGTCACTATTTGACAAACTGCTGTGAGACCGGGTTGTTTGGTCATGACCAAGCCTTCATGACCATAGTTTAGGGGAGGAACGAAAACTAGGGTAAACGGTAAGGTAAAGTGAATTAAATACCGCTGCTCCAATTCTCCGGCCAATCTCCCACTCGATTGTCCCCTCCTCGTGAACAAGACCCCGCAGTACTTGACCTCCTCTACTTGGGGTAAAGACTCATTCCCCACTCAGAGTAGGCACTCCATCGGTTTCCTGCTGAGAATCATGGCCTCAGGTTTAGAGGTGCTGATCTAATAGATAGTTGAACCTCAGAATGAGGGATAAACAGTTAATTGTTAACATCCCTAGCCTGGTTGCACAGCGATTTCTTAGGATCAAAAATCTGTAACAATGAACACAAAACATATCCAGCAAGATGAAGAACTGCTAAGTTTAGCGTCTTTCATTGTACTGAATAGATGGGTTAACCTGCATCTGGTTTTATCTTCTGGGTGATGTCACAGCCACTCCCTGCAGTTTCCATGAGTCTCGGTCAATCGGAAGCCATGATCAGAATTCAAATCTAAAAGTAACACTTACTGTATGTGAGACCTTCAACATCTTGAGTTTTTGGAGCCTGTTGACTGTCCTGCTATCTCTGCAATTCCTTTGAAAGGGGAGGCCACATGTTTGCAGAGTTTTGAAGCGGTGGGCAGAGCGGTCATTGTTTGAAGCTGGGACTATAAACCGCATTATGGATAACAACATGGAGATGAACTGCAATATGGATATTATCTTGGATAGATCACCGCTTTTACAAAGACAGATTGACCAGAAATTGACTAACAGAGTGGCTGTGTAAAGAAATGCAGCTACTCGCGCCGAGACAAAATAACTCCAATCTTATCAACTTTCGGCCCCCTTATCCAGCACTGGCCTCGGCCAAGGCCGCTGCTGGAACAACAACTCCCCCAGAAGAGCACTGCAGAGAGACACTCTTGCGTTCCTCCCCAAACTTCCCTCAGACACCTGCTGATTGTTGACTCTGCTTGGGACCTATTCAAGGTTGTCTCCATGGCAACCTTTCTGTGTTAATGCTATGACATCCTGCGGACTGAGGCCCCAATGGGTGCCAGGCTAAGGCCCCATCCAGACGAAGATGTCAGGATGAAAACGCATCCGTCTTCCCTGGATTCGGTTCAAGAAAATTCACGTACACATGAATCCATTTTTAAATGACTCAACACAGTACTTCATATGCCAGGCCTGTAGGCGGCGCTGTTACTGCTACAGAAATTAACGGAACGAAGAAGAAGAGCAGCCTTCAGTGACTTCCTTTCATAACCATAGACAGTATATAAAAGTTCATAACATGACTGTTAGCTAGTTCTCTTAGCTTAAGACATCCATGGACTAGACTTTAATAACTTACACCACTGCTCGTTATATAAAGGCCACCTAGAAAAAGAATGTAAACTTTGCTCTGCTAGCTAACATCGGCAGTCAACAAACATCAATGATCCGATGTCTTTTTGATAATCTAGCTACACGTTTTTCTTGCGGTAGCCTTTCTACAATAAGCGGTGCTAAAAGTTACTATAATTAGTTCAAGGAGTTGATAAGCAGACAGATTAGCGAGCTAGCAGCGTTGCGTCCCTGCTAGCGCTGTCAGCTGGGTTGAAGGCGGAGCTTTGAGTCCGAGGTGTGTGGGGATGTCATCATCGATACGCACGTATGCGGTTTCGCCGTCCATATGAAGCCAAACGTGAGCCGGCTTTTTTTTTATTCACCCTGGGACCAGGTTTCAAAAAAGTGCGTTTACGGGCAGTGCGTTTACAGGATTCGTGTGGACAGTTGGCCCAAACGATGCAAAATATGTGCGTTTGCATCGAAATACGTCTTCGTCTGGATACCACCTAAGTGACTCTCACCAGGCCCCCCTGCCCCCTAATGCCCCCGTCCCACGCCTTCGCCACTTTTTTATCCCCCAGTCTGACAAGCTGGTCTGTGACCAGTGCCATTTGTCGGCTGCAGGACCGGATGGCTGCTTGCCTGTTGCTGGGTTACCTCCACCCCCCATTCCCCTCCCCTGTTGCAAGTCATGTGTTGAATCGTGTTGTATGTGCTTATTGCCGAGGTTTTTTTTCCTGTTCCCACACTGTACTCTGTACTGAGCATAGTCTGGGAGTCGCTTTTTACTCCTCCCCTTTCCTCATGTTATGCTGTATTTTTGTTACTTGTAATGTGGTTTCTGTAGCACTTTGAGATTATTTTAAGAAAAGTGCTTTACAAATAAAATGTATTATTATTATTATTATTATTATTATTATTATTATTATTATTATTATTATTATTATTATTATTATTATTATTATTATTATTATTCTCTTTGTTTAAAGAGTCCACATGGTTAGGTTCCCACATTAGGCTAACAGGCAGCTTGCAACAGCTTCATATTTACTGTACACAAGCTTTTATTTTCCTAGGATAGCGAAGGCATGTCCTACCCTGCCTTTGATCAGCTTACCCTGGTAATCTTACACTAACCAATCCCACTCCTCTTCTAAAACTAACCAAAGTAACCAACCTAACCAACGAAGGCAACCAGTACTAGCTATAAGAGGCACAGTAGGGTGGGGTATGACTTCACCATTGGCAAAATTGGCTTACCATAGAGACATGATAGTGGAATCAATCTGAATCTAAACATCTGACTCACAATCTCATAGATTGTCATAAATTTGAGTGTTTGACATAACATCATGACAGAGGCAATTCTTACCTCTACTAACGTCTATAACACTTTCCAGCAGATAAAATGCCAGAGCTGAGGATCGTCCTGCTTGGGATGGTCGGAGCTGGGAAGAGTTATTCAGGAAACAAAATCCTGGGCGAGGAACTGTTCGACTCAAAGTTCAGTTTATCGGCTACCACAGACAAGTGCCAGAAGGAAATGAGGAATATTAACAACCAAAAAGTGTCTGTTGTTGATACTCCTGGTCTGTTGCACGCTACCAAAACAGAAGAGGAGATTATGAGAGAGATCAAGAAATCCATCGAATTTGCTGAACCTGGTCCTCATGTGTTCCTGATTGTGCTGAGTTTGAGAGAGAAATACACATCGGCAGAAGAAGAAATGGTGAAAATAATTCTCGATACTTTTGGGAAAAACACATTGGATTATACTATGGTGTTGTTCAACCATGGAGAAGAGCTGAAAGATACCAAGATTGAGGACTATTATCCTCAACATCCATCTCTCAACAAGCTAATAGGCAGTTGCAAATATGGATACCATGTTTTTGACAAGCGCTCCAAGATCGAACAGGGCCCTGACCTACTGAAGAAGATCAACGATAAGGTTCAGGCAGCAAAAGGAAGCTACTACACCGCTGAGATGCTCTATGAGGCTGAAACTGCCTTAAAAAAGGTACGAAAGCCCTCAGAAAGAGGAACACAATTCAAGCTAGTTGCTAAACCTACAGTTTCTGTTGGTATGGTTGTTGGATGTCTGTTTGGGTATCTTGCTGGTGAGGGTCAGATAACGTCTACGATAGGAGCGGCACTAGGAGCGGTAGGGGGTGGACTACTGTGCTTTGCAGTGGCATATATAGTGATACTCGCCAAAGAAAAGTGCAAATGCAGCCAAACATGTTGTTGTGTTTAAGCTGATCAGATCAATTCTTAGAAATGAAAATAGGGGGGAAATGATGGTGGTGCAGTTTGTACATTTAGTTATTTCTGTTTTGTTTTAATGTCTTTTAATTCAAAGTCTCCTATGTTTAATAAACAAGGGCCATTCTCACAGTAGGTGAGTTAGCTGTGTTTGCTGGTGATTGGTTGTGGGCTGACCTAAACCTTTTAGGTTTCAGGAATAATAAATAATATCACCCAGTTTAGATGAATGTAGAATACGCACAGCGTTTGAGCTCTGACGTCATCATCCCCAACCAACACGTTGACACTCTGAACTCATAAAATACGGGCGTTTGGACAGTGGCTGTCACTTGAAGCGACGAACAAAGCGCCCTTCAGCGTGTTTGTAGAACGTACAGGGGAGAGCAGCAGCTACACAGGCTTTAGCGAGTAGTATGTAAGGGCCGTTTTATGCTTGACGCGCTGGAGGTGGCGCGCGCATTCGTGACATCAAAATGACGTAACTTTTTTTGTGAATGAAAGGCTTGATCTGACGGAGTAGCTCACTGAATCAAATCAAAGCATTGACGGCACTGTTGCTGCCTGTTCTGCCGGTGTTTATCTTTTTCTTCTTCTTCTAGTCCTTAGAAAGAAAAACATCGGTAGCCTTTGCTCCTTAGCGACCACTGCTGTTCAGGAGAAAACTGCAACTAGTGCCGCGACCACCACGCGCGGGTATAAATACTCACGGCAGTCCCGTGACGTCACGATTTCCGCACGCACTGTTGAAAGCGCTAGTATAACTGAGCCTTAAGGATGAAATTCGGCGTAGGGAGGTTAGTCGCGGTGGTGGATGGGTCAAACACAGGACTTTCACCCAGGAGACCGGGGATCGTGTCCCACGTGTGTCTTTAACCATCACGCTATTTCCGCTATTTGTCACGGAAGCCACTTTCTTCTTCAACCGGCCCGTTATTCCCTCGTATCACAGAAGCGTAAGCCCACCTACGACATTGTTCCTTAATATAACTGCATCAAAAGGGACGCCAATAGTTCTGACCAAACAAGTTTAGATAAAGAGTGTTATATGATGCTAAAGGAGACTTTTAGCATTGATAACAACAACAAAGGCACCTGACCAAGCGTCCGTATTTTAGCAGATGAGAGTGAGAACCTGTTGCCCCAACAAGGAAGTGAATAACTTCCACAATGACCGTCGTCTTTCAGATACTATACTCAACACTTTTCTAATACAACAGCCTTCATAAAGAGTTTTCAGTTGTAACTAACAGCTTTAATAGTTAATGTGTTGTAGATTTGTTTTGTGTCACCAATAGGGACAACAGTAGGGATGCTAGGTTGGGAGAAGTCCTGCTCTAATGTTTATCCTATCTATGTTGTAATAATTATTTTATACATTTTGGTAAATTCACTCATAAATGCTCATTGTTTTCTCACTTTTGAATGAACTGTTAAGTCTGCAGTTATACCAAACATGTGTTAATTCTAGAAAACAGTGATTTAAAATGAGTCATGTAAAATGAGTAAAATGAGCACATAACTAAGGTCCATAAAAGATTGTTGACCTTTGGTTTCCAAACTGGGTATGAACCCCGGCCTCCAGAATGAAAGTCCTGTGTTTGTTTGAGCGTTTGCTGCCACAATAACTACCACGAGAGTTTAGCACCTAACGGCAAACGTAAATATAGGGCTTTATAAGTAGCTTGCACAATCAACCTACACAGTCGTAATCTGGGTGAGGACGGTCTGGTGATCACAATGTGGTACCTTAAATACTGTGCAAAATATTGTTGGAAATTACAAATGACAATGTGACTCTTTGGCTTCGTTTTATTTGTATTATATATTCAGCTGTTAGACATAATTGCTTTGCTGAATGTAACTGGTATGTGGGAAGTGTGCAGCTGGTTTATGTGGAAAGAGATGCTCTTTTATTACTCAAATATTCAATATTAAAAGGACTTGGATCCAAATTGGGGACAAAAAACAAAACTGACATCCCTACTTCAAAGTTATTTCTGCAGCTTTAAACTGGAAGCTGTTTTATTTACACACAATCAACCGTCATTTGATTAATTCTCACAATTTGTGTTATTACGTTCATGGCTGACCCAGAACCTCAGTGGCCCCCTAAGGCTCCAGGTCGTCTTTGTGTCTTTTACTTTGGGGTACTTTGATTGATCATAAATGTGTTTGCTGATATACGTACACCAAAGCACAAATATCAGTCCCTCCAGAAAAACGCGATTATGCGATCGCTGAATTTAATGCATAATCAGCCAAAGTCTGCATAGTTATGCGGGGGGCGCATTTTTTCAAATACGGCACACTTTCGCCGCATAAATTGCCGATTTCCACGCAAAATATGCAGGGCTTGCATGATTTCATAATTCCCGCATTTTTGTTGCAAAAAAGTCACATATATCTCAGCAGAAAGTTGAAAAATGTTGCGTTTACTTCACACAAGAGCAGCCATTTCACCTGTTGCCATGGGAACGTTATGAAGTGACGTAATTTCACCTAGTGAGAACACGCTGTTGGGGGAATCACTTTTTTTTCGCTTTTTCATCAAACTGCAGTTTTTGCAAGTTCCCGCAATTTCATCGCATACAATTGCATAAATATACCGCATATTCCATCGCATTTTTTAAGAAAACGTGCCGCATAATTAAGGATTTTTAACCCGCAACAATCACAAAAAAACTGCGTTTTTCCGGAGGGACTGAAACACAAACTGGAATACTCGGGGCCTGATGTGTCCCCTGCATTTTATCCCAATCTTAAAGTTCTCATATGCTTTTTCCCTTTCCTTTATTGTGTTATATATCTTTTTTTTGCATGTTATAGGTTTACAAAGTGAAACAGACTAATATGAGCACTTTAAGTCCCTGTCTCGTGAAGGGGCCCTGTGTCAAAATCTGGTTTGAAGACCACCCACCCTCAGGGTTTGAGCCAAAGTGTGCCAAATTTCGACAATGTCCCGTTGGCTGTTATTTAATTAGCGTGTATGGCAAATCAGTGTCTGATGCTCGGGAAAATATTTGTTAGAGAGAGAGAAAAAAAAATTCTGTGCAGCTTGGATTTTTAAGTTAGCCAGGATTTTCAGTCAATAATCACATTGTGTTAGCTGATCATCACGTTATAGTCCAGATGACAGAGCTCTAATAAGTAATTCAAGTTTGTTTATATAGCACTTTTCACAGATAAAATCACAAAGTGCTTTTGAATAAACTGAAATACGATAAATAAAAGATATGAGAATACAAAGGAAAACATCGGTACATGAAATCAGACTACAACCCTTGTATAACTAATAGCCAAGTTTTCAAATTGTTTTATAAAAGAATCAACAGAACAATGCAAAGAGAGCAGCAGCGCGTTCCACATCCTGGGTCCGCTGCCTGAAAAGATCGATCCCCTCTGGTTGTAAAATGAGTTTGGGGGACCACTAACAACATCTGACCTGATGACCTCAGACTCTGGGAATAATACACTTTTAAACTGATTAATAATTATATTGTTTTTTATATATTTAAAATGATTGATTACAGAGAAAGTTAAAGGGCTGTCATATTCAAGTACCGCCACAAAGCATCTCTTTCTACATCTAAACAAGCTGCAAACTTGTAGGCCTATTCAATGTGCATGTATCCCAAGAACAGTGTGTGTAAAACTGAACTATATATTTTAAATGTGTGATATACAGACGGTCCACTGAAAACGTCCAATGGACATTTAGACGAGGACGGAGCCGTGATGGAGTCGTGGTGCAGCCTGATCCTGTGGACATGATGTGTTACTGATTTCATATGATAATGACATGAAATATGATCTTGTCGTTTTTCATTGTGTCTGATTTTCAAAATACTTAATACTTAATCCAAAAATAAAGACATGTAACCCTCCAGACTTTGTCTTCATTCAGATTAATGTCAATATTAGTGACTGGAAGCAGCTGGTTTATAACTGGCAGATCTGTCTCCTGTATCCACCTGCTGACCTCAACGGCTCAGGTGGATCATAACAGCATGAGTTACTGTGCTGATGATGGGAACTACTGTTTGATCTACTCTAGTTTATAAAACGGGGAACTCAAATCAAGCAATCTAATTTATATTAGGTTCTTAGTCGTATATAATATAATAACCACATTCAACAGCTATAATTTGAATTATTCTGCACAATAAGTACCACTCCGCGTCCTCACTTTTTCAAAATTTTTAAATAAAAGAAAACAGCAATTTTACATAATTTAGGAACATTATTATTACCATATGTGTGTCTAAAACGTTGAAAAGCTACAGCAGAAAACACTATATTTATTAGATCTGCTGAAAGTAATTTAGTTTTTGGACGGAGTCTGACCGAGTCTATTATTGGTCATAAACATTGACAACCCAAGGTTGAAATCAGTCATCAGAGCATCTGACAGCCATCTTTGATTCCAGCCTGTTAATTAATCCTAAACCTAAAGTAAATTACAACTCGTTTGAAAGCCTAGTTCTTAATCTTCAACATCCAACATGGAAAACAGTACAGCCAATTATATTTGTTGTTTACTCAGCTCCAGGTCAGTATTCTGAATTTTTCTCTGAATTCTCAGAGTTTTTATCATGTGTAGTCCTTACATCAGACAAAGTAGTTATTGTAGGTGATTTTAATATCCACGATAGCCTTAACTCACTACTAGATTTAATTGGTTTCAGTCAGATTGTGCATAAGGCCACTCACTGTTTTAACCACACCATCGACCTTGTGCTGGCATATGGCATCAAAATTGAAGATTTAATAGTATTTCTGCAGAATTCTTTATTATCAGACCATTCTTTAATAACATTTGAATTCTTACTACCCGACTATATGAAATCAGATAAAAGCTTCTACACTAGATGCCTGACAGTGCTATCAATAAATTTAAGGAAGATTTTCCAAAAGCATTTAATTCAATGTCGTACCTTAATATAACAGAGGACCTTTATGTTAACTTTAGCCCCTCCTAAATTGATCATTTTGTAGATGGTGCTACGGCCTCGTTACGGCCGACTTTAGACTCTGTTATTCCCCTCAAAAGAAAATGAAGAAGGGACGGAGCTACAGGGGGGCTACTGGAGAGAGAGAGAGAGAGAGAGAGAGAGAGAGAGAGAGAGAGAGAGAGAGAGAGAGAGAGACATATGCTAAACATACAGACGCAAGCTGTAACATTTTGGACACATCTAAATGTAAGTCAAAAAGTAACATTCCATTTTAAAGCACTTAAAACCCAAGAGCCAAAAAGATCAATATTTAGAATATTGGAGAAAGCAAACAAAGTATACTAAATTATTTGACTGACTATCTGCACACCGTCAGAGATACGAAGAAGAGACGGATCCTGACTAAATACAGGCTCAGTGACCACCGACTGTGTAAGACAGAGATGTACTTCCTCCTCCACTGGGATTTTGAACTTCTTTTTCACCACAAATCTGACAGAAGACAAATAGCCCAAAATCTCAAAATTGACCATTGAAAAAAACCTTTTTTGCCTGCTGTGTCTTAGAGCTCAATGCTGAGTGTATATGTGTGTGTGTGTGTGTGTGTGTGTGTGTGTGTGTGTGTGTATGTTAGTAATAAGGTGGGACTTCCACAGAAGTGTGTGTGTGTGTGTGTGTGTGTGTGTGTGTGTGTGTGTGTGTGTGTGTGTGTGTGTGTGTGTGTGTGTGTGTGTGTAATAAGGTGGGACTTCCACAGAACTGTGTGCGTGCGTGCTTGCGTGCGTGTGTGTGTGGGTGTGTTTGTGTTTTATGCTTTCTTGATCCTTACATCTTCAAAGCCCTGCCCAGGTGAATGTTTTCTATTAACTAAGAAAGTGCCTAATCAAACTTCTTGGGAAAACACTTGTGTGTTCAGCGTTAAGACTCATCTCTTATCAAAAGAAATCTCAACATGGTCAATATTGGCATCACTGAGTGGTGATAATTCTTGATAATCTGAAGAATGAGAAGAGAAAGAAGAAAAAGAAAAGGAGAGGAGGAGATGGAGAAAGGAGGTGAGGAGATGAGAAAGAAGAGAGGAAGTTAAGTTTAGTCGAGAAAAAGTGATTAACTGTCACGTTGTCCTCGGGTCAAATTTGACCAGTTTTTTTCATATCAGAAATATGGGATGTCGAAAGAAATGATTGTTTTTAAAGTGACAAAATGTCAGAAAAAGTGACAAAATGTCAGAAAAAGTGACAAAATGTCAGAAAAACTGACAAAATGTCAGAAAAAGCTACAAGTGACAAAACGGAGGTTATAGTGTCAAAAAACGTTACACAAAAAGCAACAAAACTTCAGCAAAACCAAATAAAATAGACAAAACAATGACCAAAACGTTGAAAAAAACAACAGCTGAGACGTTGAGAGACAACAAGAGGACTTCATGGATTAAAAGGGTTAACAGCCATGTTTTATGACCCAAACTCAGACCTGCGCACCGCGTTCTTATACAGCAGCCAAAAGTACATTGAATACTTAAGAATTTCAGTGCTTTACTTTTGGTAGCAACATGTACGAATGATTCATGAGAACAGCCTGAACTAAGCCAACGCCCCCCCCCCCCCCCCCCCCCGGAGGTAACTGGAACGTTATCTCTGTACTGGATGTCAAAGTGTTTCAGCGGCTCACTCCGAGGTTTTTTCCTGCTTGTGTCACCAGGGTGCACATTTTCAGTGGATCCTGTGAAAGTCCTCTGCCGCCATCACTTGGCCCGTCTGAATCTGGCACAGCTCAGTTCATCATTGGAAAAGTGGCCGTCGTGTTCTCTGTCCCTTTTGACTACGTGCTCTACTCTAACGTGTACGCAGTGGGAGTCTTCGACAATGATAGAACATGTGATGGCAGCCTTTTTGTCTCCCCTCACCCTCGCAGCGTTAATCAGAGGGGACGCTAAAGGCCCCAGTCTGGCTCACAAAGGTACAACCCCAAATCAGAAAAGGTTGGGACAGTATGGAAAACACAAATAAAAAAAGAAAGTAGTGATTTCTAAATGTACTTTGACTTGTATTTCATTGCAGACAATACAACAACACATAATTTAATGTGTTCCTCATGATTTTTATTGTTTTTTTCTTCAAAAAAACAAAATTCCTATTTTGGTTCTTGAAACGCATTTAAAAAAAGTTGGAACAGTAAAGCATTTACCACTTTGTAATGTTGCCATTCCTTTTCACAACACTTTAAAGACGTTTAGGGACTGAAGACACCAAGTGATGAAGTGTTTCAGGTGTAATTTTGTCCCATTCTCGCTGCAAACAAGTCTTAAGGTGGGCAACAGTACGGGGGCTTCATGTTGCATTTAGCGCTTCAAAATGCGCCACACATTCTCTATTGGAGACAGGTCGGGACTGCAGGCAGGCCAGTCAAGTACCCGTATCCTCTTCCTCCGCAGCCAGGACTTATTATATTTACAAATGAAATTAAGTTGACCAGAGAAAACATGAAATATTTTGTCTTCACATTGTCTGCAATGAAATACAAGTCAAAGTACATTTAGAAATCACTTGGGGTTGTAGATATGTTACCATCCGAGCCACCGTGTCACAGTGCCACATCTGTCATCAAGGTACAGGTGTGTTCTGCTTAATTTGAAGTTGATTCCTCCCTGCACCCTTAATCCCAGTTGGCTCAATAAAAAAAAGACTGTTTTATATCAAAAGATGATTCTACTTTCATGAATAATGTCACTTTATATTCTTGGCATTAGTTAGTCTTTTTATTCTGAATCTGTGCACTTCTGTCATTGTCTGGTTAGATGTTCTTCCTCGTTCTGCTGCTGACTGTGTGAATGACAAAGTTGAATCAAATCTGATGTAATCTACTGTTTGTGATGAAATCTTTTTTTTTAACTCTGTGAACAGGTGTAATTCATAAACAACGTGCCTGTTCTGAATCTCTCTCGGAGCTGAAAGAAAATAAACTCTGAACAGAAACAACTTGGTCCGAGGTTTATTTCTTAAATACCAAATGAGGAATGTCCAAATGAACCTCAGTGAAACAAACTGTGGAATCCCAATGTGTTCAATATTGATAAAAAAGACTTCATGACACAATCATATGAATAAATTGTGTAAATTACACAAATGCAGTAAGATGCACAGCACCTCCGTTACAATCAACAGAAGCTGCTACACCACGGACTAAAGAAAACTAGGTGTAAGTCTTGTGTTGTTTGAGCCATAACCCCCCCCCCCCCCCCCCCAACCTGCCTCCTTATGCAGAGTGTGGTGCTCTTTGTACCCTCCCTTGCTTGTTTCCTCCTGCAACACTTACTGCGGCCACTAGAGGGGGCTGCCTGGCAACAAATGTACATCGTTATACAGTAAGCTTGCACAATTGCCTTTCATGGTCGTTTACTGGGTGAGGACAGTCTGAGAGAGGGACAACAAGAGTGTTTTTTCATGGATTAAAAGGGTTAAAAGCCATGTCTTATGACCCAAACTCAGACCTGCGCACCACGTTCTTATACAGCAGCCAAAAACTAACTGGAACTAAGTTATCTCTGTACTGGATGCTCCATCTGGAACATGTCAAAGTGTTTCAGTGGCTCACTCCAAGGTTTGTTTTGCTTGTGTTACCAGAGTGCACATTTTCAGTGGATTCTGTAAAAGTCCTCTGCCGCCATCACTTGGCCCGTCTGATCCTGGCACAGCCTTCATAATCTTCCGCCACCTTCAGGACATCAAGGTCAGGGAGATCCCCCCCGCATCACTTTGTAGAGGGTGCTCCTATGTAGAATTGCATATCATAGCCCGGCTTCACACCCTATCAATAATAAATGACAAGACATTTCACAGAATGGGACTATAGGCAAATCTTGCATAAGCATGGAATTATGCTGCTTAAAATTGACCATAGTTCTTGGTTTGTGCCAACGTTGTTTGGTCTCTATGCAGCTCAAAACAGGTGGTACAGCTGTGATATTTAACTGTGAGTAATGAGCAGTCTGATACAGTAATGCAACATTATGACTGCATGAGGCTCTACGAGCCACACAGGAGAACTCGGCCTAGTAGAGCTGAACAGGGGTGAAGTCTTCAAGGACAATCTTTAAAAAACAAAAAAGTGTGTTATAATCAACAGAGATCACAAACTGATTAGATATCTCAAAGTCAAAGGTGCACTTTGCATTATGTTTCAAGTTAGTTACTATGAGATAGAGAATGAGGTTACTTTAACCACACAGTCACTGGGTTAGTAAAACAGTTAAACAGAACACAATATGAACAGCAAAGCATCTGTCACTTCATATAGGCGTGGTAGGTCTACTAGAACACTAATAGGACAGGCAAGTGTCATCATAGTGTTACCTACTTCAAACGTTTGGCTAGCTAGATGTCTAAGATTTGTTTGCCAGATTAACCCATCATTGCCAAAGCTTGAAGCCCCAGAACAGAACTAGAACAGAACTGGTTGGATCAGACAAACAACTGTCTGTAGATCTTTACTTGATACTGGGGATAACCAAATACTGTATTATCAATACAATACATGTATAACTGAGCAGCACAAGTCGTATATATAGTCTTATATAATTATGAAATGTCAGATAGTAACGTGAACATGTGATAAACCACGTGACAAACCACTAAAATTAACAGTTCAATAAGTATTTCTGAAGGTTACTTTTTAGCATAACGTCACCTAGCATCATTGCTAACGTTAGGGCTACAGCTAGCTAAAGACACGGCATAACTTACCGTCGTAATTGTCAATGAATGAAGAGACAAATATCTTGAAACTCTTTTCCCTCTTGCTCTCGGGAGCCGATGATGGCGCTTGAATTATTCGGTGTACGTCATTTATCGTTATCCTTGGCATGTGTTGAAGGGATCTGGTGTAGAAAGCCGTGTTTATCTGGTCCTAGTCTAGACTTACCTGGTCCTAGTATAGACTTACCTGACAGTTACCGGCGTCGTTGATGAAGCTAAAATTAGACCCGAAATGCCATCGCCCACCGCTGACGTCTGACAATCACAGAACGTTCATAAAACCAACTAGCGAATGGGAGGAGGCGACACCCCGGAGTAGAACAGAATATCATCTCTCTGTACTACGGAGCTCCAGGATGAAGTAGGATGGCCCACATCGATGTGGGTCTTGTAATCCTTTTGCTTTATTACTTATAATAAATAGAGATCCGATGACAGATACTGTTGGGGCTTTTGTGACTTCCTCTCAATTAACGAACACAACATTATGCACTACTAAAACTACTGCTACCCGGGTAGAGCTAATGTGTGTGTATGTGTTCTTATCTGGGGTCCGAATGCATGACCGAGCCAGTCAGACGTTCTCTGGGGCAGGTAGGTCCTACGGTAGTCCGCACCGAATCCTCGACCGTCCACGGTCTAGCCGGGTTGGGCTCGCCGTCGGTGTTCTCCAAATCTGGTCTTTACAAAAAAAACTACACAAATAACGCAGGGTAATAAGTTATTCTGTTCTCTCTCTCTCTCTTTCTAACATGTGACCTTAATAACCTCTTTTCGTTATTTACAATACCTTAAAACATAAAAATTGTGCACAATATTTATCCCACTAACACTTGTTTTTCTTAATAGTGTATCTAATAAATCTCTGAGTGTGCTTACGTTATGTCATCATAATATAAGATTCTAATGTTTTATTAAGAGTTTTATTTATTTATATATTATATGTTTTAATTAATAAATAACTTATATGCATAAGCATAATAAACAATGCATAAACAACAAAGAATACTTTGACTGCAATGAATACATCACCATACATGTGGTGTTTTAACATACATACACACACACACACACACACACACACACACACACACACACACACACACACACACACACACACACACACACACACACACACACACACACACACACACACATATATATTTATATTTCACCACTTTTAACTGTAACACACAGTCATAACCATTTTTAAAATGAAGCCCTACCAACTTACACATAAAATGTAGATATATATATATATTTATAATTAGTTAAATCACAACATAGTGGTATATCAACCATCAAAGTGTGTTAACTACACTAAATATGAAGTACTTTGTCAACAGAATACAAGCAATGCAGCTTTAATACTTCACCATGCTATTAGCTGTAGCTAGCTAAGGAAGGCTTTATGTGAGCTACCAAACTTCATATTTGGACAAATGAATAGTTGCTTTAATAATAACACAACTCAAGTCACACTGATGCTCTATATATATATATATATATATATATATATATATATATATATATATATATATATATATATATATATATATATATATATATACACAACCCCAAATCAGAAAAAGTTGGGACAGTATGCAAAACACACACAAAAAAAGAAAGTAGTGATTTCTAAATGTACTTTGACTTGTATTTCATTGCAGACAATGTGAACACAAAATATTTCATGTTTTGTCTGGTCAACTTAATTTCATTTGTAAATATACATCCTTTTTTGTCATTCAGACCTGCAACACATTCCAAAAAAGGTTGGGACAGGAGCAATTCAGGGCTAGTAATCAGGTAAATTGGTTAAATAATGATGTGATTTGAAACAGGTGATGTCAACAGGTGATTGTAATTATGATTTGGTACAAAAGCAGCATCCAAGAAAGGTCTAGTCCTTTAGGAGCATAGATGGGCCGAGGATCGCCAGTTTGCCAACAAATACGTGAGAAAATTATTGAAATGTTTAAAAACAATGTTCCTCAAAGAAAGATAAGAAGACATTTGCTTATTTCATCTTCAACAGTGCATAACATAATTAAAAGATTCAAGGAATGAGGAGGAATTTCAGTGCGTAAAGGACAAGGGCGCAAGCCTAAACTGAACAACCGTGATCTCCGATCCCTCAGGCGGCACTGCATCAAGAATTGTCATTCACCTATAAGCGATATCACCACATGGGCTCAGGACTACTTTGGCAAACCTTTGTCAAGTACCACAATACGTAGTTACAGCCACAAATGCCAGTTAAAACTGTACTGTGACAAAAGGAAGCCCTATGTTAACAGTGTCCAGAAGCGCCGTCGACTTCTCTGGGCTCGGAGGCATCTGGGATGGACCATCACACAGTGGAAACGTGTACTGTGGTCAGATGAATCAGTATTTCAGGTATTTCTTGGGAGAAATGGACGCTGTGTGCTCCGGACCAAAGAAGAAAAGGATCATCCAGACTGTTACCAGCAACAAGTCAAAAAGCCAGGGTCTGTCATGGTATGGGGTTGTGTCAGTGCCCTTGGCAAAGGTAACTTGCACTTCTGTGATGGCACCATTAATGCTGAAAAGTACATAGAGATTTTGGAGCACGATATGCTGCCTTCAAGAAGACATCTTTTCCAGGGATGTCCATGCATATTTCAACAAGATAATGGAAAACCACATTCTGCACACATTACAAAGTCCTGGCTGCGGAGGAAGAGGATACGGGTACTTGACTGGCCTGCCTGCAGTCCAGACCTGTCTCCAATAGAGAATGTGTGGCGCATTTTGAAGCGCAAAATGCGACAACGAAGACCCCGTACTGTTGCCCACCTTAAGACTTGTTTGCAGCAAGAATGGGACAAAATTACACCTGAAACACTTCGTCACTTGGTGTCTTCAGTCCCTAAACGTCTTTTAAGTGTTGTGAAAAGGAATGGCAACATTACAAAGTGGTAAATGCTTTACTGTTCCAACTTTCTTTGAAATGTGTTGCAAGAACCCAAATAGGAATTTTGTTTTTTTGAAACAAAAACAATAAAAATCATGAGGAACACATTAAATTATGTGCTGTTGTATTGTCTGCAATGAAATACAAGTCAAAGTACATTTAGAAATCACTACTTTCTTTTTTTATTTCTGTTTTTCATACCGTCACAACTTTTTCTGATTTGGGGTTGTATTTTGAAATCTATTCTTTCCTTCCTGTGTGCCAAGTAAAATTATCCAATGAAAGTATGCAGAGGAAAAGTCGGGTGAAAAAGCTGCGAGACATTTGGACATTGACCCCAGGAGAATCTGATACTGGAAGAAACAGAAGGATGAGCTGATGGAGCTGACGAGATGAGCCGACAGGGTGTGCTGCCAACCAGCAATGTGTTTTACTAATCTACTGTATGTATTATTGTAATCTACCAGCAGCACCGTAGTACTTGTATTTGAAATAAATACCTTGTACATTTACAGGGTTCAAACTGACACGATGGTGGTGTTGGATTATTTCTGACCCAAATTGATTTGTCGCTCTTCTGGCTGTTGTTGTATATGGTGATATTTTTGCAAATGTTTCTTAAAAAATGAATGATCTCTGTCCACTGGAATGCTATGGCCTTTAATTTAAAACAACTTTATTTAAAATAATTATTCTTATCAAAAAGATGAAATTAGCAATAAAGGCCTTCCTCTAATACAGGCCTGGTACCTTCTGCAGGTCAGGTAAATGAAGGAATTACGGTATAAACAAATTGACAGACTACATTTTATATTATAAATTATACAATATTATTACAATTACAATACAATTATTGCAACTCTCCATCTGGAGTAAATCAAATCCTCTCTGAGGATCCCAAACAACCAAAAGGTGAAATAGGAAATATCGAAACACAACGTAGATTTTTCTGAGATGAGCCAGTTAATCTTTACAATGACTGTTTTTAGCAGCTGTGCTCATGTAATATGAGTGAACAGGAGTTTGTCACAGTGTATATTACTGTTCTAAGGAAGGTAAAGGAAATATGTTAAAGGAGGTTAAAACATTGGTACACTTATCTAAATTACACAGTGATAACAGTTTATATATTCTGAATCTCTTCCAAAGCTCATATAACATACTCTGATTCTCTTTCATTAGAAATCATAGCTGCCAAATAATTTGCACCAAGCCAGCACCAGCACAAAGTCAGCTGCAGTGACTTTGCAGTTTGGCCATTACCTGTCTCTAAATGACTACAAAAAACAAATTGACGGACTACATTTTATATTATAAATTATAAATATACTGTATTAGGCTACAATGTGTCATTTTGTAACATTTTTGGTTGGTGATGTACCGCGGGATTTTTTGAATGTAAAAAATGTGCCGTGGCTCAAAAAAGGTTGACAAACACTGGTCTAGAGCATCAGTGTGACCTGAGTTGTGTATTTTCTCCTGTGAACACCAGAGGGCAGCATCTCATTAAAGCAACTATTCATGTGTCCAAATATGAAGTTTGGTAGCTCACATAAAGCCTTCCTTCTTAGAGAGCAGCCAGGCCCCAGAATGTGCAACGCACAGACATTACAGATGGGACAAAGAAAGATGAGAGAAAGGAAGAAAAAATGAAAGACACATGTACCTTTTACTGTTGATACTTTTAGGAAATGATACTTAATGTACTTGTGATGAACTCCACAGCGCTGTGGAGGAAGGTGATGGACATCCGGCAGAAAAGAGTTACATCAGGTGGAAGTTCTGGTGGCAACTGAGCAATCCCAGAAGTGGAACGTGATGGATGTAGACTACTGTTTATCTGATGAAATGTGGCACGATGCTGACAACAAAATGTCAGTTGGAGTTAACAGTAAACAGGAAACTGGCTGACGTGCAAAACATTATGAACGACCACTGACAGACAGCTGTGGAGTGACTCCTCACTCTCAGTCTCCATAGATGTCGACTCTCTACTACCTGATGCAAAACCAAAATATACATCCAATACAACGTGACATCATGACTTCGCATAAACGTACACGCCAATTTCCTAAAGCCGAGTGGCGTGTTATCTGTACCCATTTTGAGCTATCCGCGCGTATGTCTACGCCGTAAACAACGGACGGCAGTCTGCAACGCCACAGCGTAAACATACACGCCACTTTCTAAAGCCACGTGGCGTGTTATTGCGAGGCTACGGTTGGGTTTAGGAAACGTGACACGTGGCTTGGGTTTAGGAAAAGAAGACCCGGTTGGGTTTAGGACAACAAACGTGGAAAGGAAGCGTGACACGCAGGACACGAAGGAAACGTGACACACGGGTCCCGGTCTCCTGGGTGAAAGTCCTGTTGTTGTTTGACCCCCCCCGACCAACCTCCCTACGCTGATATTCCCCCTTTCATACTACTCGCTACTGCATCAATTCACACGCAATCGCAAGGTAATGTAAGTCAACGGAGGCCAAACGTGTTGATAAACACGCTAAAAAGCGAGTATGCGTCTTGATAACATGCCAATAATGGCATACGAATTGTCATACGCCACTTCATTACATCAGTCTGTCAATATTTCCACAAACTATGGCGGCCGTTCCCCCGGCCTGCCGTATCCAGCACAGCAGAGGAAAAGAGCAGAGACATGCAGAAGAACTCATGACTCCTCGCATAACTGCTGGTAATGTGGGCCGTGTTGCAAATTAGTTTTGGCAATACATATTACTTCACAGACACTCGTTGTTTCTACCCAGTCCTGGAATGCAACTCTCCATCTGGAGTAAATCAAATCCTCTCCGAGGATCCCAAACAACCAAAAGGTGAAACAGGAAATATCGAAACACAATGTAGATTTTTCTGAGATAAGCCAGTTAATCTTTACAATGACTGTTCTTAGCGGCTGTGCTCATGTAATATGAGTGAACAGGAGTTTATCACAGTGCATATTACTGTTCTAAGGAAGGTAAAGGAAATCTGTTGTTAAGGATCTTATCAATATTGGCAGTGATAAAAACTGACTACATGAGGAAATTAACACTTTCTAACAGTCCAAGTTGTGTGTTAATGATTTATGATAAAGGAGGTTAAAACATCGGTACGCTTCTCTAAATTACACAGTGATAACAGTTTATATATTCTGAATCTCTTCCAAAGCTCATATAACATGCTCTGATTCTCTTTCATTAGAAATCATAGTTGCCAAATCATTTGCACCAAGCCAGCACCAGCACAAAGCCAGCTGCAGTGACTTTGCAGTTTGGCCATTACCTGTCTCTAAATGACTCCCCGGTTGTGGGCGAAGTGTCATTGGTGTCAATATTAACTTTCTTCATCTGCAAATAAAGTATGAGTCAAACTAAACTCTACAGTATTTGTGTGTCTGTTCAAAGTCTTCTAGTGAGCAGTATGGCAGCTTGTGATGTGGCAAACTGCATCAGTTCAAGTCTGTGTGCAGGCATGTTTAAGTGACTACGTGACTAAAGTAGTAAATACATTTCACAGTAATTTCAGATTCCAGGTTCTGGAGAAAAATAAACCACAGACGCTTATTAATCAGGTGAATCATCCAACAGATCTTTGGCAAGGCTCTGCTTCATTACACGCCTATTCAACAATTCTCAAGAATAACGACAAACTGCTAAGACAAGTCAAGGCAAGGCAATTTTATTTGTATAGCACATTTTCAGCAGCAATGTAACTCAAAGTGCTTTACACAAAACATTAAAACAGTTAAAAATGAATAACAAATTGAAAGCAGTTAATACAAAAATAAAAACAAATTAATTCCAAAATAAAAACAATTAATCTAAAACAGATTAAATACAAAAATCAAATTCACAATGTAGTGCAATTTATCAAAAGGCAGTGTTAAAAAGAAAGGTCTTCAGCCTTGATTTCAAACAGCTGAGAGTAGGTGCCGACCTACAGTTTATCAGAAGTTCGTTCCAGACATGTGGAGCATAGAAACTGAACGCTGGCCTGGTACCTTCTGCAGGTCAGGTAAATGAAGGCCCCGGCTTTTTTTTGAGGAATTACGGTATAAACAAATTGACAGACTACATTTTATATTATAAATTATATAATAGTATTACAATTACAATACAATTATTGCAACTCTCCATCTGGAGTAAATCAAATCCTCTCTGAGGATCCCAAACAACCAAAAGGTGAAATAGGAAATATCGAAACACAACGTACATTTTTCTGAGATGAGCCAGTTAATCTTTACAATGACTGTTTTTAGCGGCTGTGCTCATGTAATATGAGTGAACAGGAGTTTATCACAGTGCATATTACTGTTCTAAGGAAGGTAAAGGAAATCTGTTAAGGATCTTATCAATATTGGCAGTGATAAAAACTGACTACATGAGGAAATAAACACTTTCTAACAGTCCAAGTTGTGTGTTAATGATTTATGATAAAGGAGGTTAAAACATCGGTACGCTTCTCTAAATTACACAGTGATAACAGTTTATATATTCTGAATCTCTTCCAAAGCTCATATAACATGCTCTGATTCTCTTTCATTAGAAATCATAGTTGCCAAATCATTTGCACCAAGCCAGCACCAGCACAAAGCCAGCTGCAGTGACTTTGCAGTTTGGCCATTACCTGTCTCTAAATGACTCCCCGGTTGTGGGCGAAGTGTCATTGGTGTCAATATTAACTTTCTTCATCTGCAAATAAAGTATGAGTCAAACTAAACTCTACAGTATTTGTGTGTCTGTTCAAAGTCTTCTAGTGAGCAGTATGGCAGCTTGTGATGTGGCAAACTGCATCAGTTCAAGTCTGTGTGCAGGCATGTTTAAGTGACTACGTGACTAAAGCAGTAAATACATTTCACAGTAATTTCAGATTCCAGGTTCTGGAGAAAAATAAACCACAGACGCTTATTTATCAGGTGAATCATCCAACAGATCTTTGGCAAGGCTCTGCTTCATTACACGCCTATTCAACAATTCTCAAGAATAACGACAAACTGCTAAGACAAGTCAAGGCAAGGCAAGGCAATTTTATTTGAATAGCACATGTTCAGCAGCAATACAACTCAAAGTGCTTTACACAAAACATTAAAACACAGTTAAAAGTTAATACAAATTAATAACAAATTGAAAGCAGTTCATACAAAAATAAAAACAATACAAAATTAAAAACAATCTAAAACAGATTAAAAACAAAAATCAAATTCACAATGTAGTGCAATTTAACAAAAGGCAGTGTTAAAAAGAAAGGTCTTCAGCCTTGATTTCAAACAGCTGAGAGTAGGTGCCGACCTACAGTTTATCAGAAGTTTGTTCCAGATATGTGGAGCATAGAAACTGAATGCTGCTTCCCCCTTTTTCATCTGATTGTGGGGACGGCAAGCAGACCTGTCCCTGATGATCTAAGAGGTCTCTGCGGTTTATAGTTTACAAACATATCTGAAAGGTATTTTGGCCCTAAACCATTTAGTGATTAATACACCAGCAGAAGTATTTTGAAATCTATTCTTTGGTGCACAGGAAGCCAGTGTAAAGACTTCAGAACTGGAGTGATGTGATCCACTTTCCTGGTCTTAGTGAGGACTCGAGCAGCAGCGTTCTGGATCAGCTGCAGCTGTCTGATTTTTTAGGGAGACCTGTAAAGACACCGTTACAGTAGTCAAGTCTACTGAAGATAAAAGCATGGACAAGTTTTTCCAAATCCTGTTGACACATAAGTCCTTTAACCCTTGATATATTCTTAAGGTGGTAATAGGCTGACTTTGTTACTGATGTAGTGTATTTTCATATAAAACGATTACTATCATTGTAATGTTTATCACATTGATGTATTCATTAATTTCATGCTAAAGCCAGAAAACTAAGATAGTAGGGACAGAATCTTGTGGAGCTATGAGAAATGAGACACCAGGGCCTCTTGAGAGGAAAGGTTTCAAGATGATTAGAGACTTAAAGGTCGGCGATTGGGAGCTGCTCAGTGAATCCATATGATGTGGAATGTGTCGAAATAACATGAGAGGTGAACTGGTGAACTCTGATAGGAGGATTCGTAATGTAATCATTTGTTATCATTTAGACTATGCATTTGGTTTAGGGATAAACCTGAAGGAATGTTAAAAGATAACAAATAAGGGTGAGTTCCTTTAAGTAGGGGAGCAAAGGGACAGAGCTTCAGACCACGATTGGCAAGATGTGGATCTCCGAGCTCTGCAGGGCTTGTATAAGATGCTATATAATAAATCCTATTAATATTCAAATGGCGTCTGCGACTTCTTCATTTATACACCATCTACAACGCTACACCTGACACGACACTGACTTAACGGGACTGCTAAAATTCAGGTCTGAGTCCATAATTACACCAAGATTTCTGGCTTTGTCTGTTGATTTTAATATTGTTTTTTGAACATGAGCAAGTAGCGACTGTAGTGTCATAGTGAGAGAAACAAAGTGTCTCCTCTGTTCTTTCTGACCACAGTGGGAAATCTGGAGGAGAAGTCAACCCTCTCCTTGATTTCATGTTGTTTATGGTGAAGAAGAACCAGGAAATGAGCCGGGGGAAATGCTACGCTACCAAGCCACGGCCGAGAGACGTGCGTCGCTGCGACGCGTAGTTACATTTTTCGAGAGGTGCGCATCAGGCTACGGTGTAGGGTCCGGCGTAGAAGCAGAGGGGTCCGCGTCTACGCCGGACCCTGCGCCGTCGATTCTACGCACGAGTATAAATTAAGCTTAAGACTGTAGTTTTGCCACTATCTGTGTTTAGGTGGATGTCATTAGAGATTTTAAGAAGAGCCGTCTCAGTGCTGTGGTGTGGACGGAAACCCGACTGGAAGGCATCAAAAATATTGTTTAGGGACAAAAAATGGTTTAGTTGTTGAAAGACAGCTTTTTCAATAATTTTATTTAGAAACGGGAGGTTCGATATTGGTCTATAGTTGTCCATTAGTGATCTAGGTTGTTCTTTTTGAAGAGGGGCCAAATTAGTGAGATACTTATACCTGTCAGCCTTCATCTGCCAACTACTAAATCTGATAATATTATTGCTTTTGGGAAGTCAGCGTACCACTGTTATCCTTCACAGCTACAGTTTAAACACAGAATTCTGTTTTGATCAGGCCTCACACATTTTATAAATGTGTGAATGTGTCTTGTGAGACTTAATACTAATAAACAGATTTGCAGCATATAATTTAAAAAAAAAAAAACGTACGTCCATAAAACAATAAATGGGATATTCATTTTTTGAAAAATATGTTTTTTTTAGCACAGCAAGAAACAGACCTCGGTAATTGTTTTGTTAAATGGTTAACAAAAAAAGTGACACATGTCCGTTATAATTTATGAGAGTAATACTTGTAATTCTAATTTGCTTTGCACACTGAGCAGGTCTGGCTGCTTGATGGTGTTCACTGTAATAAGTTTGCCATCACATTAAGCATAGTTGAGGCATCCTCATTAAAAGAGGACATGGCCATGCTTGCTGCTGCCTCGACCCTGTTCTTGCCTACAAAAACAGTTTTTGGGCAGCAGGCCCATATGACAGAACTGAGGCACTAATTTGCACTTTGTGAGCCACCATGCTGCATTCCTTGCAGCAAGCTGTCACTTGACATGCGGTGATAGATGGGGAGAAGTTTCTGGCCCACTATCTTACCTATATCCCTATCTGGGATAGGTAAATAGCAGCATGTTGTGTGTGGCTTTCGGGGGTCTCACCTTTGTCTTCTGCCCTCCGATACCAACACCAAGATGGATTGCACCTAGTGCAGTGGAGAAGGCCTGCCCATATGTCTGCTTTCATTGTATCCAGTGACCCCTGGTTATTCACAATTGCCCCCCTGTAATAATTTTGCAGTGTTTTGCATTTCTTTGCGGTCATTTCCCCAAACCCTTGCCTCCAAATTTGCGCTCGGCACTAACTTTTCTAAGCGCTGTGCCCATTCGATTGTAAGCATGGTTTATACACTCCAGCTTTACAATCTCACGCCCAGGGTATGGGTTCAGTGACAGTACTTCCTTAAAAGCAGAGCTACGCCCATCTGAGAGCATCTCAGTGTACCACAGCTGGTGGCGACTGACTGATCTGGCCCACATCCTCTTGGGCCAGATCAGCCTCCTGCTCCATTGCCTTACTAGACCCTGTGAAATGCTTGGCACAGTCAGTGTGCGTCTCCCTCCAGAGTTATCTTCCCCTCGTTCTTCGATACAGTACATATAGCAATCAAACCGTAAATGACTATAAAGAATAAGGCCATCCTATAATGTTATACTATTACAACAGATCCATAACTATGCGTGCATGCATGTGTGCATTAGTGTGTCAACCTGAGTGACTACAAGGGCGTGGACTTGGCTGCACCACTGTGTGCACAAGCCTGCATGATTTCCCCTCTCCGTGTGTCTCTCTCTCTCTCTCTCTCTCTCTCTCTCTCTGATTGAAAATATGTTTCTTCGATGTCCATAAGTTGATAAGGCTGCATTATTTCAATGTCCTTTGTTTTTGCCACTCAACTGAAAACTCAAAAGTTGAAAAGTAAAACTGACCAATACAACACAATGAATGAGATGACTTTTTATTCTACTGTTTCGAATCCATCCTTGTTCCGTCCATGAAAATATGTTCACTGTTACAACAGCACTATGATAAAATGTAACAGGTCAATAGACCTCAAAAATCAACATCCCTGTCCCATCCCTGTTTCCACAGCCTACATGTCACTCTCTTGTCATGCCCCTGGTATGTTTTCAGGTGAAGGGAAGGGATCCCCAACAGTTCCTCAGTGCAGCATATCCCATCGCCAATTCATGGGCCAAAAGCACCATCGTCAAAAGTGACATCACCTTTTGTCTCGCTTCGCAGCCGTGTGGATGTGTAGACGCTTCGCCTATACCCACTCTCTTAGAGTTACTGCAATCTAGAAGCAGACTGCTACAAACCCCATGATATCTGGATCAATGTTCATAAATAGATCCGATACAGCACAATTAGGGCACAAGAGATCACGTGTCAATTCATTGAGATGCGTGACATGCAAACCACAGACGGTTATCAGGTGAATCATCCAACAGATCTTTGGCAAGGCTCTGCTTCATTACACGCCTATTCAACAATTCTCAAGAATAACGACAAACTGCTAAGACAAGTCAAGGCAGTTTTATTTGTATAGCACATTTTCAGCAGCAATGCAGCTCAAAGTGCTTTACACAAAACATGAAAACACAGTTAAAAATTAATACAAATTAATAACAAATTGAAAGCAGTTCATACAAAAATAAAAACAAATTAATTCCAAAATAAAAATGAATCTAAAACAGATTAAAAAAAACAGATTTGCAGCATATAATTTAAAAAAAAAAAAACGTACGTCCATAAAACAATAAATGGGATATTCATTTTTTGAAAAATATGTTTTTTTTTAGCACAGCAAGAAACAGACCTCGGTAATTGTTTTGTTAAATGGTTAACAAAAAAAGTGACACATGTCCGTTATAATTTATGAGAGTAATACTTGTAATTCTAATTTGCTTTGCACACTGAGCAGGTCTGGCTGCTTGATGGTGTTCACTGTAATAAGTTTGCCATCACATTAAGCATAGCTGAGGCATCCTCATTAAAAGAGGACATGGCCATGCTTGCTGCTGCCTCGACCCTGTTCTTGCCTACAAAAACAGTTTTTGGGCAGCAGGCCCATATGACAGAACTGAGGCACTAATTTGCACTTTGTGAGCCACCATGCTGCATTCCTTGCAGCAAGCTGTCACTTGACATGCGGTGATAGATGGGGAGAAGTTTCTGGCCCACTATCTTACCTATATCCCTATCTGGGATAGGTAAATAGCAGCATGTCGTGTGTGGCTTTCTGGGGTCTCACCTTTGTCTTCTGCCCTCCGATACCAACACCAAGATGGATTGCACCTAGTGCAGTGGAGAAGGCCTGCCCATATGTCTGCTTTCATTGTATCCAGTGACCCCTGGTTATTCACAATTGCCCCCCTGTAATAATTTTGCAGTGTTTTGCATTTCTTTAAGGTCATTTCCCCAAACCCTTGCCTCCAAATTTGCGCTCGGCACTAACTTTTCTAAGCGCTGTGCCCATTCGATTGTAAGCATGGTTTATACACTCCAGCTTTACAATCTCACGCCCAGGGTATGGGTTCAGTGACAGTACTTCCTTAAAAGCAGAGCTACGCCCATCTGAGAGCATCTCAGTGTACCACAGCTGGTGGCGACTGACTGATCTGGCCCACATCCTCTTGGGCCAGATCAGCCTCCTGCTCCATTGCCTTACTAGACCCTGTGAAATGCTTGGCACAGTCAGTGTGCGTCTCCCTCCAGAGTTATCTTCCCCTCGTTCTTCGATACAGTACATATAGCAATCAAACCGTAAATGACTATAAAGAATAAGGCCATCCTATAATGTTATACTATTACAACAGATCCATAACTATGCGTGCATGCATGTGTGCGTTAGTGTGTCAACCTGAGTGACTACAAGGGCGTGGACTTGGCTGCACCACTGTGTGCACAAGCCTGCATGATTTCCCCTCACCGTGTGTCTCTCTCTCTCTCTCTCTCTCTCTCTCTCTCTCTGATTGAAAATATGTTTCTTCGATGTCCATAAGTTGATAAGGCTGCATTATTTCAATGTCCTTTGTTTTTGCCACTCAACTGAAAACTCAAAAGTTGAAAAGTAAAACTGACCAATACAACACAATGAATGAGATGACTTTTTATTCTACTGTTTCGAATCATCCTTGTTCCGTCCATGAAAATATGTTCACTGTTACAACAGCACTATGATAAAATGTAACAGGTCAATAGACCTCAAAAATCAACATCCCTGTCCCATCCCTGTTTCCACAGCCTACATGTCACTCTCTTGTCATGCCCCTGGTATGTTTTCAGGTGAAGGGAAGGGATCCCCAACAGTTCCTCAGTGCAGCATATCCCATCGCCAATTCATGGGCCAAAAGCACCATCGTCAAAAGTGACATCACCTTTTGTCTCGCTTCGCAGCCGTGTGGATGTGTAGACGCTTCGCCTTTACCCACTCTCTTAGAGTTACTGCAATCTAGAAGCAGACTGCTACAAACCCCATGATATCTGGATCGATGTTCATAAATAGATCCGATACAGCACAATTAGGGCACAAGAGATCACGTGTCAATTCATTGAGATGCGTGACATGCAAACCACAGACGGTTATCAGGTGAATCATCCAACAGATCTTTGGCAAGGCTCTGCTTCATTACACGCCTATTCAACAATTCTCAAGAATAACGACAAACTGCTAAGACAAGTCAAGGCAGTTTTATTTGTATAGCACATTTTCAGCAGCAATGCAGCTCAAAGTGCTTTACACAAAACATGAAAACACAGTTAAAAATTAATACAAATTAATAACAAATTGAAAGCAGTTCATACAAAAATAAAAACAAATTAATTCCAAAATAAAAATGAATCTAAAACAGATTAAAAAAAACAGATTTGCAGCATATAATTAAAAAAAAAAAAAACGTACGTCCATAAAACAATAAATGGGATATTCATTTTTTGAAAAATATGTTTTTTTTTAGCACAGCAAGAAACAGACCTCGGTAATTGTTTTGTTAAATGGTTAACAAAAAAAGTGACACATGTCCGTTATAATTTATGAGAGTAATACTTGTAATTCTAATTTGCTTTGCACACTGAGCAGGTCTGGCTGCTTGATGGTGTTCACTGTAATAAGTTTGCCATCACATTAAGCATAGCTGAGGCATTCTCATTAAAAGAGGACATGGCCATGCTTGCTGCTGCCTCGACCCTGTTCTTGCCTACAAAAACATTTTTTGGGCAGCAGGCCCATATGACAGAACTGAGGCACTAATTTGCACTTTGTGAGCCACCATGCTGCATTCCTTGCAGCAAGCTGTCACTTGACATGCGGTGATAGATGGGGAGAAGTTTCTGGCCCACTATCTTACCTATATCCCTATCTGGGATAGGTAAATAGCAGCATGTCGTGTGTGGCTTTCGGGGGTCTTTTTGGAAATTGGAAATTATTTTATTTTGAAACAGGGACAATGCACAAATAAACATTAAACTTGTTGAAACAAGAGAATATGTTTTGGGCCAAGTTGTAGCAGCAATTGCTAATTTTCACCTGTAGTCCCTGGGCAGGTATGACAGATATTTTACTATTGTTTTAAAAAGAAATAAAAAATTTAAAATAATGGATAAAATAATGAGCCTTGTTATTTAAAACATGCAGATTTACAAACAAAATAAAATACAACAGAATAAAATACAACAGAAACAGGGAGGCCATCAGCCCATTTACTTTCTATCTCCTCCTCGCTAGACAGCAAGCACAGTTTAGCAGCATCTTGAGCACAATAACATACAGTATAATTTTAGACACTCACTTACATACACACAAACACACACACCCACACTGATATATCACCTCAGAGATGTGTGCAAACTTGTTCGCTTAGCAACCAACTCTTTATCGTGGATGAGAAAGTATGAGAATCTGTACATAAAATATATTCAGTGGGAAGGGTATTCCACTGCCTCGTGGCCACACATGAGAAAGAGGAACTCCCAAATTGGGTTTTACGTTGTGGAAAGCTACACTCCCCCCTTGTAACACTTCTAGTTGTTCGCACAGTTTTTTCAGAGCATAGTGTTACAAACTTTTTCAGAGGGGGAGCAGTAGCACCATATATGATTTTATGAAGCAAAGACACATTTGAGTGTTTTATTAAATTATTAATACTAAGTATATCATATTTAGCGAGTATTTGACAGTGATGATAAGAACGTGTTTTCTTATCATGGATCTTGAGACAGTTTTTAAACACAGATTCTAACGGTTTTATGACTGTTTTACATGCCTGAGACCAGGATGTAATGCAGTACGTAAAGTGAGGAATGATCATTGCATTTAAATAAATACAAGATGCTTCAGTGGTGAGAGAATTTCTAATGTATCTAAAATTTACTAAATTAAATTTTAATTTATTACACAGTTTTGCAACATGACCTTTAAAACTAAGTGTCGAATCCAAAGTTACCCCCAAATATTTAAACTTTTCTACATGCTTGATATGTTGGCCATTTACTAAAACGTCTGGGTAAGATTTCAGTATAAACCGGTTTGTAAAATACATAGTTACAGTTTTTTCAATATTTAATGTAAGACATGAATCCTGTAACCAGTCACTGACCTTGCTCATAACACTTGTTAATTTTTTGGCTACTTCTGTTGCATTTCTACCATGGGTATATACTACTGTGTCATCAGCATACATAACAATATTTATACCCTTGCAGACCAAAGGCAAGTCATTGATATATAAGCAGAACAGAGGCCCTAGAATCGACCCCTGTGGTACACCCACAGTAGAGACAAGAGACGTAGACAATTTACCATTTATTTGAACACATTGTTTTCGATTTATCAAATAGGATTTTATCCAATTTTGGACATTTAAGGAGATATCATATTTGGCCAGTTTATGTATCAGTATGTCATGGTCGACCGTATCAAAGGCCTTGCGTAAATCTAAGAATACTGCTCCCACCACTCCTCCTTGATCTAGGCTAGTTTTAATCTCCTCAATGAAGTAACAGCATGCAGTTTCAGTAGAATGTTTTTTCCTGAAACCAAATTGCATTGGATGGAAAATGGACTTTGAGTCCAGATGAGCTGTTAGTTGTTCTACCACAATTTTTTCAATAACCTTTGATGCAGCTGGGAGAATACTAATTGGTCGATAGTTAGAGACAACTTGAGTATCCCCGGATTTATACACAGGGGTGACTATGGCAGGCTTAAGAACACTGGGAAAAATATTTTCATTAAAAGATTTGTTTATTATTATCGTTAGAGGCATCATAATAGATGTCTTGTGTTGTTTAAGGAAAGCTGTATCACAGCCATATATATCTTTGGCTTTACTATTTATTGTTTTATGGACGTACGTTTTTGTTTTTTTAAATTATATGCTGCAAATCTGTTTATTAGTGTTAAGTCTCACAAGACACATTCACACATTTATAAAATGTGTGAGGCCTGATCAAAACAGAATTCTGTGTTTAAACTGTAGCTGTGAAGGATAACAGTGGTACGCTGACTTCCCAAAAGCAATAATATTATCAGATTTAGTAGTTGGCAGATGAAGGCTGACAGGTATAAGTATCTCACTAATTTGGCCCCTCTTCAAAAAGAACAACCTAGATCACTAATGGACAACTATAGACCAATATCGAACCTCCCGTTTCTAAATAAAATTATTGAAAAAGCTGTCTTTCAACAACTAAACCATTTTTTGTCCCTAAACAATATTTTTGATGCCTTCCAGTCGGGTTTCCGACCACACCACAGCACTGAGACGGCTCTTCTTAAAATCTCTAATGACATCCACATAAACACAGATAGTGGCAAAACTACAGTCTTAAGCTTAATTTATACTTGTGCGTAGAATCGACGGCGCAGGGTCCGGCGTAGACGCGGACCCCTCTGCGTCTATGCCGGACCTAGCCTGATGCGCACCTCTCGAAAAATGTAACTACGCATCGCAGCGACGCACGTCTCTCGGCCGTGGCTCGGTAGCGTTGCACTTCCCCTGGCTCATTTCCTGGTTCTCCTTCACCATAAACAACATGAAATCAAGGAGAGGGTTAACTTCTCCAGATTTCCCACCGTGGTCAGAAAGAACAGGGGAGACACTTTGTTTCTCTCACTATGACACTACAGTCGCTACTTGCTCCGGAGCTAATCGCCGTCACTCTCTCACTTCCTCCTCGCTCTAAAACACACTCCCCACACACACACACATGCCGGCTCCACGCACACACCAACGCACAAGTATAAAACAACAGGCCACGGCGTAGGCTACGCCGAAAGCTCTGCGTGGAGCCTCCGCACAACCATAAAAATCCCTTTAGTACTACCAAATCTCAGTGCTGCATTTGACACGGTCGACCACAACATATTACTAAACAGACTGGAAAACTGGGTAGGCCTTTCTGGGTCAGTGCTTTCTGAATACTCTCTAAAGAATAGAAACTACTATGTGTCAATAGGTATCTATGCATCTCAGTGTGCAAGTGTGACGTGGAGTTCCCCAAGGCTCCATCCTGGGGCCTCTACTGTTTAATATCTACATGCTGCCGCTAGCAAAAATTATGGAAAACAACAACATAAGCTATCACAGTTATGCAGACGATACACAGATTTACATAACCTTGTCGCCCGGAGACTACAGTCCAATACAACAACTGGCTAGGTGCATTGACCAAACCAATGATTGGATGTGCCAGAATTTTCTAAAACTAAACGAAGAAAAAACTGAGGTGATTATTTTTAGACCAAAAAATGAACGATTAAAAGTCAGCACTCATCTTCAAACAACAACATTAAAAACAACAGACAAAGCCAGAAATCTTGGTGTAATTATGGACTCTGACCTGAATTTTAGCAGCCACCTTAAGTCAGTAACAAAGTCAGCCTATTACCACCTTAAGAATATATCAAGGTTAAAGGACTTATGTCTCAGCAGGACTTGGAAAAACTTGTCCATGCTTTTATCTTCAGTAGACTTGACTACTGTAACGGTATCTTTACAGGTCTCCCTAAAAAATCACTCAGACAGCTGCAGCTGATTCAGAAGGCTGCTGCTAGAGTCCTCACTAAGACCAAGAAAGTGGATCACATCACTCCAGTTCTGAAGTCTTTACACTGGCTTCCTGTACACCAAAGAATAGATTTCAAAATACTTCTGCTGGTTTATAAATCACTAAATGGTTTAGGGCCAAAATACCTTTCAGATATGCTTGTAAACTATAAACCGCAGAGACCTCTAAGATCATCAGGGACAGGTCTGCTTGCCGTCCCCACAATCAGAACAAAAAGAGGGAAGCAGCATTCAGTTTCTATGCTCCACATATCTGGAACAAACTTCTGATAAACTGTAGGTCGGCACCTACTCTCAGCTGTTTTAAATCAAGGCTGAAGACCTTTCTTTTTACACTGCCTTTTGTTAAATTGCACTACATTGTGAATTAGATTTTTGTATTTAATCTGTTTTAGATTCATTTTTATTTTGGAATTAATTTGTTTTCATTTTTGTATGAACTGCTTTCAATTTGTTATTAATTTGTATTAATTTTTAACTGTGTTTTAATGTTTTGTGTAAAGCACTTTGAGCTGCATTGCTGCTGAAAATGTGCTATACAAATAAAACTGCCTTGACTTGTCTTAGCAGTTTGTCGTTATTCTTGATAATTGTTGAATAGGCGTGTAATGAAGCAGAGCCTTGCCAAAGATCTGTTGGATGATTCACCTGATAACCTCCTGCTCCATTGCCTTACTAGACCCTGTGAAATGCTTGGCACAGTCAGTGTGCGTCTCCCTCCAGAGTTATCTTCCCCTCGTTCTTCGATACAGTACATATAGCAATCAAACCGTAAATGACTATAAAGAATAAGGCCATCCTATAATGTTATACTATTACAACAGATCCATAACTATGCGTGCATGCATGTGTGCATTAGTGTGTCAACCTGAGTGACTACAAGGGCGTGGACTTGGCTGCACCACCGTGTGTGCACAAGCCTGCATGATTTCCCCTCTCCGTGTGTCTCTCTCTCTCTCTCTCTCTCTCTCTCTCTCTCTCTCTCTCTCTCTCTCTCTCTCTCTGATTGAAAATATGTTTCTTCGATGTCCATAAGTTGATAAGGCTGCATTATTTCAATGTCCTTTGTTTTTGCCACTGAACTGAAAACTCAAAAGTTGAAAAGTAAAACTGACCAATACAACAAAATGAATGAGATGACTTTTTATTCTACTGTTTCGAATCCATCCTTGTTCCGTCCATGAAAATATGTTCACTGTTACAACAGCACTATGATAAAATGTAACAGGTCAATAGACCTCAAAAATCAACATCCCTGTCCCATCCCTGTTTCCACAGCCTACATGTCACTCTCTTGTCATGCCCCTGGTATGTTTTCAGGTGAAGGGAAGGGATCCCCAACACTTCCTCAGTGCAGCATATCCCATCGCCAATTCATGGGCCAAAAGCACCATCGTCAAAAGTGACATCACCTTTTGTCTCGCTTCGCAGCCGTGTGGATGTGTAGACGCTTCGCCTATACCCACTCTCTTAGAGTTACTGCACTCTAGAAGCAGACTGCTACAAACCCCATGATATCTGGATCAATGTTCATAAATAGATCCGATACAGCACAATTAGGGCACAAGAGATCACGTGTCAATTCATTGAGATGCGTGACATGCATAATCAGCCAATGCTGTGTTGCACAGTCAGTGGCAATGTCATTATACCACCACCCCCCCGGTTTCCCAATGACAGCTTACAGTCAGATGTGCTGCTTCCTGATGGTTTTTCAGCCAATCTGATTCAATCAGACTTTGTTGCAGATATGCAAAGATTTAATGTACATATGCATAATATAAAATGTACAGTCTTTGGAGATATAAGATATCATTATTTTAAAGGGGTAGAAAGCTGAAAGATAATCCCCCGATGGAGTCTAGCACTGATGGTGGCGTGAGGAGCCTGAAGACCAAAGCCACCGTAGTGGCCTGCCGGAGGAGGAACCAGGAGCCGTGTGTAATGAAGACCGGAGGAGCAAGTGGAGGAGGGTCGTGCTCTTCGCCTTAAATGACAACTGAGCAGCAGAGAGACAGGTTTAAAACAGGGATGTCATGCGGTGATTGGCTCGTGAAATTCATGGCCGCTTCTTATTAGTTAAAGGTCCAATATGTAATATTTGTACTGGAATAAATCCAAAAATGACACCAATGCCTCATCAGATATTAAGGAAACATGTTAAGCTGAAATACTATCTTTTCTGACAACAATGCTAATGTCATTGTTTTTTCTTTTTGAAATTTACGATCCGTGACGGAATTTATGTTTATGTTTTGGTTTGTGTGTTGTTATCAACTGCCCAGTTTGACAGCCAGGCCGGGTTGCCAGATATACCTGTAAACAGGTAAACCAGCGCGCTGCAGCTGTAACGTTAGTACAGCCATGAATGCACCAAACAAATGAATGGGATCAACAGAGATAGATTATTCCCGACATTAAAAAACAGCATGTTTCTAACAGTTGCTTGACCAGAGACGTAACAAACCCCGGGTTAATATTGGAGATGTATTTGAAAGATGGAGACAGCTTACAGCCCAAAAGGACGCTGAGTTGGCTAATTTCCTCCTGTACAGGTAAGCATTAGCTTCAGGCTAATTTATCACAGCTACTAGGGACGAGCACTTTGTGTCATTTCAACATTCGTGTAGCTACTTCCACTGAATTGTATAGCTAGAGTAGCCGCATTGGTTACTCGCAAAAACAACTGAGACAGCCAGTAAAGTGATTCCGACTGGTCCTGGCCAACGGCGCCATGCTAACCCTGCTAATTGCTAACGCTACCGGAGGACCAGGCAGGCGGGCCACTGCTGTTTACACCGTTTAGCCTGTTCAGCGGCCGTAGCTAGCCGACAACGGTAAGTTATTTGAAGCCAAGAGGGGGGGCTGTAGCTAAGTCGGAAAGAGAGGACCTTGAGTTTGCAGTGTGTTTAGCGATTGTGTAATTCTAAGGCTAGTAAAGTGTGTATTTCAGTCGGGTGGAAAAGGAGTGCAAGGCAGTGGTGTTTTTAGCGGAGTGTTTAGAAGTGTCTGTTTGGCGTGTCGAGAGGACGGCGAATTTCGTTGTATTTTTAGCGGTTCCTACTGTAGCTAATTCTAAGCCGAAAAAGTGTGTCTGTCAGTTGGGTACAGAGCTCTGTGTGAGCACGGGCTTTTATGACTGTCAATATAGCCAGCATCTAACGTTAGCTACTCCGCTATGCTGTGAAGTAATGTCTGGTTATGTGAGACAAGCGTCTAGCAACATTGTTGGATGCTCCGGTCTCAGCCTGGCAACCAACGTGAACTTCGAGTCTGGGGAGGAGGGGCGGGGGAGACGACTCTCTCCAGTATTTTGAATTTGTACTGCAGTAACTATTTTAAACACTAGCTGTCAGTATTACATATTGGACCTTTAAGATAGAAGTGAACTCTCTAACAGCTGTTAAGTTTAGGGGAAAGAGAAAAGTGATTATGTTTTAGAAGTCTTCCTGAAAGAATTTTATGCTTAGCTCCATTAGATTGATTTCCCATTTCACATCTTGTAAAGCGCAATTGCTGCTTTCTTTTCCTTGAAAGTTGTGGTGTTAGGGGCATTTTCGGAGGTCCCGCGGTAAGCTAAACTCGGAAGTGTCAGAGTACACCATGTGATGCGTCTGAGCGAATCACGTCAGCAGTAGCCAATGAGATTTTGTCATTAGCTTTAAATCCCCCTTTGGACATTCACGATTGGTTACTGATAGAAAGGAAATGCCCTTATTTGGGTTACATAGCGTTGTGCAGGAGACTCAGAGCTTTACAACGATACCGCTCATCACAGACTTCACTGAACTGGCGAAACTCGAATGCTAACTTCTTGGTAAATTCGGGAGAAACTTACTGCCGCAACAAAACAAAATGTAAGAAAATGTAATAAAATAAACATCTTAATGAATATTTTCAACGTTTTATTTATAGCAGCTTGAAAGAACACATATTGAAGGTGTAAACTAGCCCAAAATTGATCACTGCGTGAAAAATCTGTTTTTGTCTCGCCTTAATCAGCAAGAGAGGAAGATCAGAAAACCTGGATAGATTTTACCAACCTTCTTGGCAAGGAGGTTGGCCAGGCACAGGGGAAAGGCTACTAACGTTAAATTAGTTAACGCACAAGGTTATGTTGTGACAACTTGTTCATTAAAGTTAACTTGTTAATAGAAACTGTTGTCAAATCAGTGCCACTGATCGAGTCTGACAGGTTGAGATAGGCCAGCCTATCATTCCATCTACCATTTCATTTTGGGTAGTCTGGATCCACGGAAGTACATTTCCTGGATAAATCTGACATCCTGCATGTGGGTCACGCACACGATGTCTGCTCTCTGTGTGTTGCCATTCTCAAACTCCGTTCTCTCTCAACCTTTGAGCTACCAATGAAAAGTTCTGAAGAAAGTTTTGGATGAAGCAACAAGGAAAGCCTTGGTTCTTTCGGGGATTGATTGTAAAGATTTACAAAGAATATGTTTACAGCATTTCCTCTCTAACTGGGACATTTTATGAAGAATATGTTGAGGTCATTTCCTCTCCAACTGGGACGTTTTGGGACTGATTGGTGGGATTGTTGTTGACGAAGTACGCACAGAGATACACAGGTAAGAGCCAATGAGGTTTAACCATGTATTAGCTGATTTAAATAGCTCACGTTACTGTATTGTGTCAACAGTTAATTTAATATTGTATGTGGCGTTTTCTTTTGCGCAGTGCAAATCTTCCACCAGAACAAGTTTCTTCCTGAGACTATTTGGCAGAGCCACCGTCACTGCGTCTGAAGCTTAACGCCGTCCAAGACGATTGTGATTGGTTTAAAGAAATGCCAACAACCCAGAGAGTTTTTGTCTCCTATCGCAGACATGTTTTTTCTCGAATGTAGCCCATTTACCAGGTACCTTCGGAAGTCTGACTGATTCCACATACGTCTTATCGAATGCCGAGGAACATCACTGGTGTGTCAGAACCATCGGAAGATGTTTTTCACTCATAACAACTGAATTATTACATGCAAAGAGACAATATGGAAAATCCACTCTAAAAACAAAACAATATATACAACTGAAATATGTGGTAAACTAGAAGACAAACCCAACCTAAAATGTACTTTGATGCACTTTTTCTTGGCCCCTGATTGGCTGCTTGCAGCTGCATTTTGGTTTCTACCTTGTGATTGGTTGGCTCTCTGAGCCTTCTTTCCTTAAACTGGCTAGTTAACAGATGACATGTGTTTAAGGGGAGGGGACTACACAGACCTTAAAATATATAAAAATGAAATGACAAACTATTCAACAACATCAACTGCAACAAGAAATCAACTGCAACGAGACATCAGATCAACTGCCTCTAAAAGCCAAAGATGTCAGGCACTCTTCCTCAGATTGGTAAGTTTATTTCATTTACAGAACTCTTACTCAGTGTAGTGTTTGATAAACCAACAAAGAAACAACTTATTCTCTTATTGTTACTGTTTCCAACCAGATCTCAATCAAAACATTATAGCCTCCATGCTTTATTTTACTAAGATTTCATGCTGTATTAACTGTATTAGCTGGATTATGTTTCTGTAGTTTCAGTCTTTCACATTCACATTTTGCAACATTTTATTTGCCATTACTGCATTGTGTTGTATTACATTTTAAAACATTTGTTTACATTTTTATTTGACTTAATGATGTTTACATATTTAACAAGTCTTGCTCAAAGATTCATGTCACAAAATATATAAGAATATATATAAATATGTTTTTATTTACTGTGATTAAGCTTTTCAGGTAAATGTGCATTGACAATGAAAAATCACTTTGCTAAATCATTATATATATATATATATATATATATATATATATATATATATATATATATATATATATACACACATACACTATTCATGAGTTAATTATTTTCTTTTAAGATAAAGCTCTGTTATCTCGAGATTACAAGATAAGGAAGTTATCATGAGAAAACAAAAAGATTGTTTCCTTTTAGTACTTGTTGATATTAATCAGAGATCAGATGCTTAAACGGTCCAGATCTAGGTGATGGGATTTTTGAAGTTAGCAGAAGGATACACGTGTTACCAAGTCCAGTTTTCAAAATAAGGTGTTAACAAAGGGTTTATACAGTGTTAATGAGTGAATACACCTGTGCTTAAGTTGACTAAAAATAGGACTAAAAAAATCATCCTTTAGAAATTGATCTTAATGCCTCAATTAAAAAAAATGAGGAAAAATTCAACCTCTAAGGACATCAATTTTCTTTATGAATGAATAATGTATTGTAAATAAATAAATGCTCTTCATTAAATTGCAGGGGGCATAATTAAGTACATCCATAAAAAAAACCTAGACACTGACATGGTTGTATTTCAGTTAGCTTAATATCTGGTTTGATTTGCATTGAGAGATGATTTTATGGAAAGTACCCCATGTTAATCTGTAGGTATGGTGAAGGGTATGTGATGATGTGGGGGCCAAGGGAACTTTATCAGGATGCATAGTATCCTGGATCCATCAAATAACTGGCTGCTGCCTCTATGGGAGTTTAACATAGGGGTGTACTTACTTATGCCCCCTGTATTTTAAGGAAGAACATTTATTTATTTACGATTATTGCATTATTACATTATTCATTCACAAAGAACATCGATGTCCTTAAAGATGAACTGAACTGTACTTTGAGAAAAGGTGATATAACAAATGTATTTTATTTCTTCTCATTGGTACAAGTATTAAAATGGCTGAATTTGTTAAAAGGGATAAAATGGTAAGTTGAAAGTGTTGTTGTTGTTGTTACACGGGCGCCGCCATGTTGGAATTCCACAATCAGCTACATCACTGGCATGGTAAGCAGCCATGGAATGTAAACGGACTGAGTCTAACCAACTGTCTATGAGTCTAACGGACATGACTGAGGAAACGGAAACCAACAGGTCTTTTGGGGGGGGGGGGTCATACTGTATTCTCCCTGGCTGCAGTAATGAATTGTATAGGGCAGCTGGGGTTATAATACATTTCCACAGGCTACCTTTATCAAGGAAAGCAGTCCTCAACTCACGGCTAGGTGCCTTAAAACTGGCTAGCCCTCCGACAGCCCCTGGATTTAGAGTCTGTAAGCATTTTTTAGCAACCGACTATTTAGAGAGCTGTACTTTCAATACAACAGGGTCACTGTTACCATACAATCCAACTTAGGGAAAGGGCTAGCAGCTAAACACGTTGGACGCATTATTGTCAAACCTTCTACTCACCCTGAAGCTAGCTGATGATCACCATCTCATTGTTGATGCAGAGTTCAACTCGCAAAACAAGCTGCTAGTTCCATAGTAAGAGGAATCTGTGCAGTATCCATCCCATAGTAATATCCATCAACATCCACAAGGAAAAAATCTGACAACTGTACACTAGCCTAAAGTAAACGGCAAAACTCGTTAATCCTCCATGCATCTATGGTCAACCTGGGGTGACTCCTACATGCAGCTAACTTTATTTTCACAGTCAGACACTACAGGCCTCTCTCACAGGCTCAAAGGCGTAACCCATGCCGTTAAAATGACAAATTTTCGTGTGTATAATATGCTGCAGCTGTTCTCTATATACCTGCGAAGGTCCTACCATGCCAGTGACGTCATCAAAATTGTCAGCGTTCTAATACTAACAAATGCAATTTGTGTGTCACTTAAAAAAACGCTATATTGATTTTTTAAATAAAATTTTTAGTGTCATTTATTTTTAATTGTCATAACCAACACATTATCAACTTTGATTATTATAGTTCAGTTCATCTTGAAGGACACCAATTTTCTTTGTGAATGAATAATGTATCGTAAAATAAATAAATATTCTTTCTTAAAATACAGGGGGCATAATTAATTCTTAATTTAATATTTTTTTATTCCTCTTTTAGTCAACTTTAGCATGGGTTCATAAACATGCTTAGCACTGTATATATAAAATACAGGATAAATAGGATGTTTCGGGACACATGCTGAAAGAAAGATAGTCTCAGTTAGATGGATGGAAATTGCAAACATTTACTGTTCTTGGGTTGTGGATTGAGCTGAGGGTTTATCCTCTGGTCAGTGGCCATTTTAAGACATGTTATGGCTACATTGCACGTATAACGTATGCAGAGCAGATGTTCCAACAGTACGCTTCCACTATAATCAATGAAACTGGTGACACCGGACAGAGAGCAGCGTAGTGGTGTGTCTTCTATTTATATATTTTACATGAGGTGCGTCCGGCCCTTTCACACAGAAATAGATCATAAAGGGTCTGTCTTTTAAAGCAACACTAGAGAACCTTTTCCGCTTCGGTCCCCCTACAGGTTGTCTCATTGGAACTACAGCTCGCGCTACCCTATCTGGCAAACTTGCATAATGTAATGTAATGGACAATTCTGCTTCCAACCTGTAGGGGGGCCGAAGCGGGAAAAGTTCTCTAGTGTTGCTTTAAATTAAACTACCGATATATTTCTTGTTTCCGTCTCCTGCGTCATTTGGTAACGGTAGATTTCACAGCGCTGTGCCGGCTCCAAAAACTGAACACGTCCCAAAGGGAAAGCTGTCGTCTCGCTGTGACTCACACAATCCTACACTGTGTGGCGCTGCAGGTGTAGCTAGATAACAGATAGGCCTACATTACGCTGCACATAGGCTCCACAAACGGTCAATGTAGCCAAAGTGTAAGACTCAGCTTTAGGTAACAATTGATAATCTAAGATTTGGAACAGTTTTAGTACACAACACTGAGTTAAACAGCCATCGGCGGTCGACTAGCTCTGGGTCCAGATACACGTTCATATTTATCCATAAAATGCAATAAAATAATTCAGACTTGTAGACAAATGTTTTTTTTATATGAATTGCAATATGAACAAAAAAAGTTTTGCAAGTGCTGAAATATTTCTGCATTACAAGCTCCCTCAGGTCTGTTAGATCATGACAGAACTTTTGTGGTTTAAAACAATCAAAAGAAGTCTTTAAATATTAATGACTGTTTAAATTCTCCAACAGAGCCAAAACTGAAGATAGTACTCGTTGGATTGACTGGAGTTGGGAAGACTACAGTCATGAACACCCTTCTGGGAAGAGAGGATGAAAACACTGAAGCTAGCCCTCGCTCACAGACAACAGTGTGCGACATAGCGACAGGAAAGCATGGTGACCAAGAGCTGGTTATTATCGATACTCCGGGTGTGCTGCACACCAAGAAAACAGAAGACGAGGTGAAGAAAGACATCGCGGGAAGCATTGCATATACTGCTCTTGATGGCGGTCCTCATGTGTTCCTGTTGGTGATGCCGTCAAAGCCTATTGGAAAGAAAGAACGAGCAGCAGTGGAAATAATTCAGAAGATCTTTGGTGATGGGTCCATCAACTACACTTTGGTCTTGTTCGCCCGTGGTGGTGAATTTTCTTTGAATGATATGAGGAAAAATGAATGCCTTGGGAAGTTCATTAAGGGAGAGGAATCTTATCATTCCTTTGAAAATATTGAAGAGAATGTAAATGGTGAAAAAAAGAAAAGTCAAGTGCCTGATCTAGTGAAGAAGATCAACATCATGGTTGCAAAAAACAGGGAGCAAAACAGGCCGTGTTACACCATTGATATGTTGAAAACACATAATGAAATGTTGAAAGAGGTACAGCAAATCCAAATGAAAATGGAGTCAGAATCTAATGTCACGAAGACAGATATTCTGCATAAAATGGCTGAGAAGTTTCTTACTTTGTTGCTTGGCGAGGAATGGGTAAGTTTACTCAACAAAATGTATGAATCTGTGGAAACAGCTATAGGTACCTCAAAATAAGTGGAAGATTCAACAGAATCTGAAAAGTTAGGAAACAGAGAAATCCAAACGGTAAAAAAGTGTATAAAGTGGTGGCCAAGTTAGCTCAGTGAGTAGAGCAGGCGCACATATATAGAGGTGTATGTCTCAATGCAGAACGTCCAGGGTTCGAGTCCGACCTGTGACAATTTCCTGCATGTCTTTCCCCTTTCATGTCTAGCTGTCCTATCCATTAAAAAAGGTAGAAATGCTCAAAAAGAATCTAAAAAAAAGTGTATGAGGTGAATGAATGTATTTTTTATTTAGCTGTTTTACAATGAGTGAATAAATAGTCTATTATTCTATGATCTGAACTATTGCTGAATAATTGCTTGGTTTTTCCAATGAATCATGACTTATAGTCTAATACGCATTTCACATATCTGCATTATGTCTTATGATTGTACTTGTGTCTTAACTTTTGGGAATTTTGTAATTTGCAACTGCTTGCAACAAAGACACACCTGGTTTCTAACAGTAACCGGTGATGCAACGTATAAAGTGTATGCCAAATTTATATTTTCCGCGTGTACATCCATATGTGTAAAATGACAATGTTGAACATTTGAGAATTGAGGTTTGAATGGAAGACTTCTGTTGCATGTCATCTGCCCACTCGTTCTCCCTATGTGTCCTGTAAAGTAAAATGCAATATATGAATGCATGGAATTATGCAGCCATGAGTAAATATTAACAGACATTACATTCCTGTACTCTTTCTAGAGACAAATATAAGGTGTGGGGTTTTAAATCATCAATATTTTCAATATTAATTTTCTTCATCAGCAAATAAAATATGAGTCAAACTAAACTCTACAGTATTTGTGTGTTTTTTTCAGCCCAAGTGCATGGTGAATAAAAAGAAAAGCCTTGTTTACATACACAAGGTAGTAAATGTAGTCTACATTTGTAGTCTGGAAATTGTGTTAATGGAAAAGCATTCAGAATTTAAATGCATAATGCATAGCTATACATTTAGCCTGATACTAAGCTGTAATGCAATGTGCCTATAGTGGAAAAGAATTAACAAAAAGATAAATACTTGTAGAATACTTGTTGAATAGACTGCTCCCCACATTCACATCTATGTGAAACTCTCTGGGAGTGAAAACAGAATTATGTTGATGTCTCGTTGACATTGCCTGTGCCTTGTCCGGACAACAGAGTTCACTTATTTACAGATTCACATGACAACAGATCGTCACATAGGTCACAAGTGAGCTTGTTATCCAGTAGCTAGTCTGCCAGCTACCTCTGTCCCGAGGCAGCCAGACTTCAGTTCAATAAATCATTTTAATTATTCACATGGAATTGCACAAGGTACAAACTCCGGTGTAATCCAATCCAGTCAGCTCCTTTAATTTTTGCATTATGTAAGGAGATAATGCCCAACGAGGTGTCCATGATCAGGAAGTAATGGAGACTAAATAGAGACTGGACCTCCCTTAACCTCCCTACATTAATGTCCCTCTTCATCCCTTAGATGCATTTGGGCCTAAAATATCAGTAGCACTGGCGGTGTTGGCAGCTCAGAAACTAAACTGCAAGGGTATTTTTGCAAGTAATTTTGCCCGTTTCTTTAATATGAGCTTAGCTTTCTCTCAATATCTGAACACTTCCAGGACCCGTATGTGTTTTAACTGGATGCTGAATGAATCAGAATAACCTTTATCGATTATGTGGATGCAAGCCTGGCATGTATTGTGTCTTATTGTTTGTAATTCTTTCACTCTCTCTCTTTGTTTCTAACACTGTAGGCGAGTCATGCTGACCTTACACCAAACGACTTTTCAAGCGATTCCACTGTTGCTGACTAATTTCCAAAGTGGTGATAAAATAATGAGTCTTGCTAGTGTTGGGGGTGCTCCCATTGTCTCAATTGTTTGGCGTAAAGGCTTTGATATTATCAAAAGGTTTAAGCCTTGGTAGTGAACTTAAATCATGTGAACATTGTCATCAACCATTGCGTGTGCTCCCCCCAGCACCAAACAGGAAGCTCCGGGTACCATTTATCTGCATGTACGGCAGAACAAAAAAACTTTCCCTTAAGTTACCAGCTAACGTTAGCGGTAGCTTGGTTAATTCTTTCAAAACAAATCTAGTTGTAGTCTTGCAATGTGTGACCCTGCAAGATCCCCAGTGGTTACATCTTATGACAGTCCTTAAAGGAACACGGTGATTTATTGGGACATTAGCTTATTCACCGTAACCCTGACAGTTAGACAAGTCGATACATACCCTTCTCATCTCCGTGCTTGTCGAACTCTGTCTGACGGCTCCACCTTTAGCTTAGCCTAGCACAGATTCTGGAGGTAACCGGCTCCAACTAGCCTACTGCTCCGAATAAGTGACAAAATAACGGCAACATGTTCCTATTTACATGTTGTGATTTGTATAGTCACAGTGTGTACAAATAACGTCACTTGAGACACAGCCATCTTCTAACTGTATACAAACTGGGAACTATATTCTCAGAAAGGGAAGCAGTGCTACTGAGCAGAGCTGCAGCGTATCACTCCGCCCAAGTACCTCACTAACGATTAAAAGTCAGCGCTCATCTGCAAACAACAATATTAAAAAAAACAACAGACAACGCCAGAAATATTGGTGTATCCTGTACACCAAAGAATAGATTTCAAAGTACTTCTGCTGGTTTATAAATCACTAAATGGATTAGGGCCAAAATAACTTTCAGATATGCTTGTAAACTATGAACCGTAGAGACCTCTCAGATCATCAGGGACAGGTCTGCTTGCCGTCCCCACAATCAGAACAAAAAAGGGGGAAGCAGCATTCAGTTTCTATGCTCCACATATCTGGAACAAACTTCTGATAAACTGTAGGTTGGCACCTACTCTCAGCTGTTTGAAATCAAGGCTGAAGACCTTTCTTTTTACACTACCTTTTGTAAACTGCACTACATTGTGAATTTGATTTTTGTTTTTAATCTGTTTTAGATTAATTGTTTTTATTTTGGAATTAATTTGTTTTTATTTGTTATTTGTATTAACTGCTTTCAATTTGTTATTAATTTGTATTAATTTTGTTGTGTTTTAATGTTTTGTGTAAAGCACTTGATTGATTGATGCTGAAAATGTGCTATACAAATAAAATTGCCTTGCCTTGACTTCTTTCTTTTCTAATGTTAACTAATAGTTTTGGTGCCTAAACAACACAGACATTGACACAGGACAGTCACCTTTTCTCAGACAAATTTAATAGTAAAGACTGTCAAATGCAAAAGGGGAGGATTTCAGCACAACAATGGCCCGCCATGGTGGGTCAGAGAGAGGAAGAGAGGGGGAAGCACCAGTGGGAAGAAAACTGACTTTTATGGCGCCTACCCACTGCTAGTACCAGCTCTACTCGGCTCATCGGCAGTGCCCCGTCCTCCTTTTTCCATTGCAGATTTAGTACCGCCTCATGCTTGAGGCAGGAAACTGCTGTGACATAACGTGACACACACAGAACATGGAAGGTGTGTTGTTTGTGATTCTCGGCATGGGGCTGTTTGCCAGAAGACATATTTAGTTTCAAAAGAAGCAAAAGAAGCAGCAAAAAACCCTCCGCTAGCTAAACTATTCAAAAATGTTGGGTCTGTTCAGGACGCCTCCCCTGTCTGTCGCTAGCAATGATGACGCAGTGATTAATGACAATTCTCTCCGTTAGTCTGCAGGTTTTCACGTCACCTTTTGGTATCCCATATATATATATATATATATATATATATATATATATACACACACACACACATATACATACATTATATATATGTATATACACACACACACACATGTATATACATACATTATATATATATATATATATATATATATATATATATATATACATACTTTATATATGTATATACACATATACATACATATTTATTTATACACATACATACAGATGTATATATATGGTCATTACTTTAACAGTGAAAATAATAGTTTTTTTTACTTTAATGTCACTAATGCTGATTATTCATTGATTCATTTGACTTGAAATATTTAAAATACTCTCAAAAGTTATGTATGTAGTGCTCCGATCAGGATTTTTGGGGCCGATCACCGATTGCTGGAAGACGTATTGGCCGATACCGATCACCTTTATGAACTGAAAATTACGCCATTACATAACAGTCACACATGTTTAAAGAATGTATCAGTAATTGTTTGGCTTTCTGTCCTAGCTCAAAATCTAAAAAAATGTCCTTTCAATCACTGCAGACATTTCTTCAGCACACACACACACACACACACACACACACACACACCCACCGTGTCTGTCACACACACACACACACACACACACACACACACACACACACACACACACACACACACACACACAGGGAAACAGCTGTTTGAGTGGCGCCGGAGCTGCTAGCTACACGACTCCTCTCTGCCTTAGCGTTAGCTAACTTTGAAAACTCCTCATCCTCCTTTCTGTGACTAACCTTCAAATATCTGATGAGGTTGGTGCTGTTGAAATGTCTTTGGAGCTTTCCGCCTCGTGGTATTTCCTTGGCACACACGTTGCTAATCGCTAGTGTATTCTCTTTTTCCCAGATAGCAATGAGTCGGCGAACCACAGGCGGTGCTCCAGAGGCAGTAGAAGCGTCAGAATGGCGTAATCGCAAACACGTTTGCCGGCGCACCACCGGTGGAAGACGCTTTTTAAAAACGGTAGCCGCCTTCCTACCGCCTTCGTTCCGCGGGCCAACTGCTGTTCTGCTGCCGTTCAGACACCTTGTAGAACTGCCAGACCGCTGAATGTAGGGACGCCGCCATTTTAGCTCCATGTAGAAAATGTTCTCACGAGTAGTGGGTCATCTGATCGGCCTTTATGGAGACCACCGATCAAACTATTTGCACCAGCACGTCCAGCTGGGAGGAGGCCTCTGGAAAGACCCAGGACTAGGAACGCCTCGGGACCCCCAAGTTAGAGCTGGCCTGCGTGACCCAAAGCCGGATAAGCGGACAGGGATGGATGGATGGATGTAGAAGGCTGTATCATGACCATGTATTGTATTGTGAGATACGCTGTGATTCCCACCCCTAAAACTGACAGGACCCTAATGGTGCATTCAATTGCACTTTGTTAGCTCATGGTGCATTCAATGTTGTTGTAAAATAACCTTCTGCCAACATGTGTTTCTTCATTTTGCTATTTAACGGCAATTACAGCAAAAACTCCGGCGATTTTTTACGTTAATCTTGCTAAATATAACTACGTGGGACCTGTCTATAGCAAAAACAATTAGCGCAATAGCAGCTACCTACACAGAGCTGCTGCAGCTAATGCCCACCGAGCCCACTTAGCTAAACGGCAGTTAACAGACGTAAAATGCAATTAAAATGTCTGTGTAACATGAACAGGGACCTTACATGACAACAAGATGCGTTTTCAACATCCACCTACCCTGTTAGCTGCTAGCTAGCTGTCCTCTTGGATGACGTGAGTGTGTTCAGTCAGGCTTCGGTAATAATCATCATGCCGCAGTCCTGTTGGTAGTTGTGGCATATTTATGGATATATATGATATATATCCATTTTGTGTGCAATCCATCTGGAGAGTTGTATTCTCTGCTGTGGGGATCGTTGTGGTAGTTTCCGACCGGCGGCCGTACTTCTGCTTCCTGCCTGCCGTCCTTGCTTGCTGTGGCCGACAACAATCACGAGAGCGCCCGCTGGTCTGGAGGATGTCCTCCGGAGAACCGCTGATGCCTTCACACACCGTTGGGTCACAACACCCACACAAACACCACCAGTTGCCCGAAATGTGTGATCTTGGAGCAGCTGCTTCATCTGCCTGTTGCCCCTCTGTCTGTCTGGTTCTTTCCAACTCTTGTGAGGCTAGTTCTTCGTCTGTATACTCGGGTTCGAATAAATAAGGACGACCATTATATTTAAAAACCTCTTCCATATGTTCAATATCTTCTATATTCTCCATAGTTACGTTACTCCACCTCTCCGGGAACCATCACCTTATCGTGGTGGAGAGGTTTGGGTGTCCCTATGAACCTGAGGGATGTGTTGTCTGGAGCTTTGTGCTCCTGGTAGGGTCTCCCATGGCAAAGTGGTCTCAGGTGAGGGGCCAGATGAAGAATGGTTCAAAAAACCCTATGAAAAAACGAGGAAGGGATAGAGAGACCCTGCCCGGAGGAAGCCCGGGGCCCCCGTCTGGAGCCAGGCCCAGAGGGAGGGCTCGTCAGCGAGCGTCTGGTGGCCGGGTTTGCCACGGAGCCCGGCCGGGCACAGCCCAAAAAAGCTACGTGGCACCTATCTCTCCAGCCCATGGGCCCACCACCTGTGGGAGGAACCGCTGGGGTCGGGTGCGCTGCCACACGGGTGGCAGTGAAGGTCAGGGGCATCGACGAACCAGACCCGGGCAGCAGAGGCTTGCTCTGGGGACATGGAATGTCACCTCACTGTGGGGGAAGGAGCCGGAACTTGTGCTTGAGGTGGAGCGCTACCAGTTGGATCTGGTGGGGCTTACCTCTACGCATAGTCTCGGTTCTGGAACCGAGACTATGCGTAGAGGGGTTGAACTCTTTTCTTCTCCGGAGTTGCCCAGGGTGTGAGGCGCCAGGCGGGTGTGGGGATACTCACAAGTCCCCGGCTGAGCGCCGCAACGTTGGAGTTTACCCCGGTGGATGAGAGGGTCGCCTCCCTACGCCTGCGGGTTGTTGGGGGGAAAACTCTGACTGTTGTTTGTGCATATGCACCAAACAAGAGTTCAGAGTATTCGGCCTTCTTGGAGACCTTGAATGGAGTCCTGTATGGGGCTCCGGAGGGGGACTTCAACGCACATGTGGGCAATGACGGAGACACATGGAGAGGCGTGATTGGGAGGAACGGCCTCCCTGATCTAAACCAGAGTGGTTGTCTGTTATTGGACTTCTGTGCTAGTCATGGATTGTCTATAACAAACACCATGTTCGAACATAGGGATGCTCATAATTGTACTTGGTACCAGAGCACCCTAGGCCGAAGGTCAATGATCGATTTTATAATCGTTTCATCTGATCTGAGGCCGTATGTTTTGGACACTCGGGTGAAGAGAGGGGCGGAGCTGTCAACTGATCACCATCTGGTGGTGAGTTGGGTCAGGGGGTGGGGGAAGACTCTGGACAGACCAGGAAGAAGAAGTACGGCCGCCGGTCGGAAACTACCACAACGATCCCCATGGCAGAGAATACTACTCTCCAACGCCAGATGGATTTCACACAAAATGGATATATATCATATATATGCTAGAACTACAAACGGGACTGCTGCATGATGATTATTACCGAAGCCTGACTGAACACTCTCTCGTCCCAGACGGCAGCTAGCTAGCTAGCAGCTAACAGGGTAGGTGACTGTTGAAAACGCTTCTTGTTGTCATGTAAGGGCCCTGTTCATGTTACACAGACATTTTAATTGCATTTTGTGTCTGTTAAGATACACAAAGGCACTATTTCATTTATGCCCCCATAACTGCCGTTATAGATAAATGGGAGCGGTGGGCGTTAGCTGCAGCAGCTCCGTGTAGGTAGCTGCTATTGCGCTAATGGTTTAGCATAGTTATATTTAGCAAGATTAACGTAAAAATTGGCCGGAGTTCCCCTTTAACTGGTGACGTTATTATTACATTTTAAATAAATCATTTAAAGTTGACCATATCGTCTTAACAATTTAAAGTCGCAGACTCGTTTTGTGCTTTTAAAAGTTTTTGTAAGTATCAGTTCATGCACTGCTAGGCACCAAGCAGCGTTATAAAAGTAGTGTTTTAGCACAGGTAATCGAAAAAAACAAAACAATACCCAACACCCTATTGGTAGTTGGATTTTGTTACCTTTGGACGGAGCCAGACTAGCTGTTCCCTCTGTTTTCAGCCTTTAAAGGGATATTTCACCGCTGGAAAGCTGAATATATCTTTAAATTGGGTCACTTATGTAGCAGAAATGTGAAAAAAATAATTAAATTGGTGCCTTCTAGGCCGAGAAAAGCCAGAAAATGTGTTTTTGGCTCATATGGATGAAAGACACCAAATCCCAGAATGCACTTCGCTTCGCTGCTTTGAGTCCACTCCCAAGCCACGCCTACTGCTTGACTGACAGACAGTGAGGCATTCGACTCAACTCAATGTGTTTTATTGTTATTTCAACCATACACGAAACAACGTTTCATCGTGGCTCAAGTGGTGTTACACATTTAAAATATATAAAAACAACGTTATATAACGACATACGAAACAGGCTATCTTTAGTGCACACACTTTATATAGGCTCCGTAAAGTTCAGCTAAGCATACTAGCATTAGGCTTGGTGGGCTGTACACACCGAGTATAAACACAGCCGTGAATTAGCGTGGGATGTCGAATGGTCGCCATGTAACAGTCACAAACTCCAGCGGTTAGCAGTTAGTTGGATAGAAATCACCCCATTTCTGCACCAGTCCGTGTTAACACAGCTCACCTTCACGGGTCTCTTACCCAGTGACAGAGCATCTCTAGCTCGGATCGTCGGAGGGCTAGCAGGGCTGGTAGCTGGACAGTCCGGTTCACTGTTGTTCAGCCATGTTTCCACGAAAACAAAAAACAGAGTCTCTGAACTCGCATTGGGAGCATCGTTGAAGTTGGATGTAGTCCAGTTTGTAGTTTAATTAACGGACACTTTCAATCAGGATTGATGGGACAGGTGGCCGGCTAGCGTTAGCTCGCTCTGGATGTCCCTTACCCTGGTTAGTGTTAGCTTCCCACCTAGCCGTTGAGAATGTCCACTTCCATCAACGAGACCGCTAGTCTCTGTGCTGGTCTCCGTGCTGGTCTCCGGGCAGGCAAAGCTCTCGTAGTGTGCTGATTGTTCCGTCTGTAATAACGTTCCCTGAATATTCTCCGATCTATAGCGATGTATTCCGGTGGTATACGTGTGCGGCAGTTTCAAAGCACATACTTTTGTAAAATTGTGCTGCTGAGTGGCTGAGAAGGGAGAGCCCTGTTTAGCGAGAATTCAAGATGGCTGACATTTCGTTTTTTTCCAGCTGAGATCGGCTCGCTTTGGGTGATGGGTGGGTTGAAAACATGCAGAAGTAGTTCCTGCTACCGTTTGTAGTTCTTTGCCTCTGTCCTTCCATTCCTCCAATGACGTAAAAATCGTCATTTTGCGTCATTGGAGGAATGATTTCCAGACCCCCAACGCAGAGATCTCCCCTCTCAGGGGGACATGTGGGAGGGACGCACGGTCATTCAGAAATACTACTGGGTTTCTACGTATACAAAGCTGAATGCTAAATCGGTGAAGTATCCCTTTAAGCTAAGCTAATCTTACCAGCTGCAACTTCATATTTACTGTACAGACATGAGAGTGGTATCAATCTGAACATCTAAGTGAATAATCACAGGTGTTGAATTGTGTTTTATTGAGGGGTTTTCTGAATTAATTTCTTTTTCATGAATTACACTAAAAGAAACTTATTGAAATTGATGAATAAGTAGACTTGTGGAAGTAAACTTCAGCTGAGACTCCTGATTTGTTGCTTTCAGCCACAATTTGAATTGTGATTGGCCAGTTTAGGTGATGTGTCTTTCAAGGGAGGGAACTAGAAGCAGGCTATAATATAAAAAGATTAGATGGAAATATAAATACTCAGAACAAGACATCCACAGAGACAATACTTTAAAAATGAGCTGCTCTTCCAAGACCGAAGGTGACAGTCCGCTGCCTGGTAAATATATTTATTCTACAGTATTACAGCTCATTGCAGTGTCTGGGGTTTCATATATGGAACAATATTTTCTTTCTTAAATGTAAAACTAGCAACTCATCAACAGCTCCTTCTCTTTTTAACCTGTATTTGGGGATCAATGATGTTTTGAGACAATTTTGAACTAATTTGGACTGAACTATCTTTCAATATTCATTAAAAATACAACTGACATGTGAAGTTCAGAGATGTGTGGTAGTGTATCTATATGCAGTGGAGAGTTTTATTATCTGCACACAACTGGGTTAAGCAGCATTTTAGAGACAATATCTAAGTTTTTAGTTAGTGGTTAGTTAGTTGGCTGTTTGCAGATACTTGTCTTTAGCTTTTGTATTGTTTTATATTTGGTAAGACTATCATAACCATCACTAACAAAAAACATTTAAAAAAACAATGAAATGACAATGATGTTTACTCAGTAATGCTATAATTTTTCTTTTGACACTTATTTTTTATATTACATGAAGTGTTTAATAATTAAGAAATACATTATAAACCATTAATAAACATTATTAGGATGGCTTTTATAAAGTTGCAACTGGTGTTTATAATACCTTGTTAATGGTTAATACTCTGTAAAGCATGTGTACACATTTACATATTATCAGTGCACAAATAATTTAAAAAATATTCTTAAATTACTTTATAGGCCATGTTTATTTTTAACTTTTGTGGAAATCCACATTTGGATAAAGTGTTCAGAGCGAAGAGACATTTTGAGAGTACAACTCACATATGTGTTCATGAGTTACTTTAATATGATTACCAGCGCTGGAATGTAACTAAGTACATTTACTCCAGTACTGTACTTCAGTCCAAATGTTGAGGTACTTGTACATTACTTGAGTCTTTTCTTTTCAAGCCACTTTCTACTTCTACTCTGCGCTACATTTCAAAGAGAAATATTGTACTTTTTACTCCACTACATTCATCTGTTACAGATTTAGTTACTAGTTACTTTTCACATTCAGATTCCTACACACAAAACACATGTAGTTTATAAAATCTGATGTTTTATTGAAATGAAAATGTATTCAGATTAGACCATTAAACACAATTCTTTGGATCCATTCTACAACCCCAAATCAGAAAAAGTTGGGACAGTATGGAAAACAAATAAAAAAAAGAAAGTAGTGATTTCTAAATGTACTTTGACTTGTATTTCACTGCAGACAATACAACAGCACATCATTTAATGTGTTCCTCATGATTTTTATTGTTTTTTTTTTCAAATAAACAAAATTCCTATTTTGTTTCTTGCAACACATTTCAAAAAAAGTTGGAACAGTAAAGCATTTACCACTTTGTAATGTTGCCATTCCTTTTCACAACACTTAAAAGACGTTTAGGGACTGAAGACACCAAGTGATGAAGTGTTTCAGGTGTAATGTGGTCAACAGTACGGGGTCTTCGTTGTCGCATTTTGCGCTTCAAAATGTGCCACACATTCTCCATTGGAGACAGGTCGGGACTGCAGGCAGGCCAGTCAAGTCCCCGTATCCTCTTCCTCCCCAGCCAGGACTTTGTAATGTGTGCAGAATGTGGTTTTGCATTATCTTGTTGAAATATGCATGGACGTCCCTGGAAAAGATGTCTTCTTGAAGGCAGCATATTGTGTTCCAAAATCTCTATGTACTTTTCAGCATTAATGATGCCATCACAGAAGTGCAAGTTACCTTTGCCGAGGGCACTGACACAACACCATACCATGACAGACCCTGGCGTTTGGACTTGTTGCTGGTAACAGTCTGGATGATCCTTTTCTTCTTTGGTCCGGAGCACACGGCGTCCATTTCTCCCAAACAATACATGAAATACTGATTCATCTGACCACAGTACACGTTTCCACTGTGTGATGGTCCATCCCAGATGCCTCCGAGCCCAGAGAAGTTGACGGCGCTTCTGGAAACTGTTAACATAGGGCTTCCTTTTGGCACAGTACAGTTTTAACTGGCATTTGTGGCTGTAACTATGTATTGTGGTACTTGACAAAGGTTTGCCAAAGTAGTCCTGAGCCCATGTGGTGATATCGCTTATAGATGAATGACGATTCTTGATACAGTGCCGCCTGAGGGATCGGAGATCACGGTTGTCCAGCTTAGGCTTGCGCCCTTGTCCTTTACGCACTGAAATCCCTCCTCATTCCTTGAATCTTTTAATTATGTTATGCACTGTTGAAGGTGAAATAAGCAAATGTCTTCCTATCTTTCTTTGAGGAACATTGTTTTTAAACATTTCAATAATTTTCTCACGTATTTGTTGGCAAACTGGCGATCCTCGGCCCATCTTTGCTCCTAAAGGACTAGACCTTTCTTGGATGCTGCTTTTGTACCAAATCATAATTACAATCACCTGTTGACATCACCTGTTTCAAATCACATCATTATTTAACCAATTTACCTGATTACTAGCCCTAAATTGCTCCTGTCCCAACCTTTTTTGGAATGTGTTGCAGGTCTGAATGACAGGAAAGGATGTATAATTACAAATGAAATGAATGACCAGACAAAACATGAAATATTTTGTGTTCACATTGTCTGCAATGAAATACAAGTCAAAGTACATTTAGAAATCACTACTTTCTTTTTTTATTTGTGTTTTCCATACTGTCCCAACTTTTTCTGATTTGGGGTTGTAAAATGGGAGGATTGTTCTTTACTTTTAATACTTTAGTTTAGAAGTAACATTTTCACTGCAGGACTTTAACTTGTAACAGAGTATTTTTACAGTGTGGTATTAGTAGTTTTACTGCAGTAAAGTATCTAAATACTTATTCCACCACTGTAGATCTGTACACACCAAGAAGATCGTCAGTCGCCCTAGTTTTTGCGGCGCGCCCCTCCGTTGCAACCCAGTCTCAGAGCAGTTCGTAAAGTGATCACGTAATTTAATCTATTTAATCGTGTACACGGACAGGTTTATCTTGTTTTTTTTTATGGTCAGCACGTTTTTTAAACCAATGTATTAAAGCAACACTAGGCAAGGCAGCTTTATTTGTATAGCACATTTCAGCAACAGGGCAATTCAAAGTGCTTTACATGAGAACCATTACAAATACAAGAATAAAAGTTACAGTGCAGTAAAAGGAATTAAACATTAAGAGAACTTTTCCCACTTTGGTCCTCCTACAGGTTGGAAGCAGAATTGTCCATTACATTACATTATGCAAGTTTGCCAGATCAGGTAGCGCGAGCTGTAGTTCGAATGAAACAACCAGTAGGGGGACCAAAGTGGGAAAAGTTCTCTTGTGTTGCTTTAAGAGTGACTACGGTAGCGAGTAGCATGAAAGGCCGAAATTCCACATAGGGAAGTTGGTTTGGGTGGTGGATGGGTCAAACAACACAGGACATTCACCCATGCACAGGGGATTGTGTCCCGCGTATCACGTTTCCTAAACCCAACCGTTGCTTTCTTCTTTTCCTAAACCCAAGCATCCCGTTGGTGTCCCGCATCCTGTTTTCCTACCCGGAATTCTTCTGTGGGCCCATCACTGAATTTCTGGTGTTTCCGTGAAACTAACTCAGATTTTGAGATTGAGATTTTAAGGGGCCGTGTTCATTTCAGGGAATTTTGTGAGATCAGGTTGCAGCTTCTCTGCTGCAGCCCGACTGACAGAAAGAATTGTGCTGTGATCACGAAAGATGCTTCCCAATGAAATACATTAGTTTAAAATACGTGCTGACCATCACGGAAAAAACAAGATAAACATGTCCGTGTACACAAATCAATAGATAAAATTTACGTGAACATTTCACAAACTGCTGTAAGACTGTGTTGACCATCACGACGTGTCAGCTTTCGTCTGCCTTTTGGGCAAACACTGGTAAATTGTAGGTATCACAGGTATATTTAACGGCCGAATGCCAGGATGGGAGGGGTATTTCCTCTTACACAGGCGCAGAAGGTACGTGGCAGTTGGCCATCAGCTGTACTCTTCGGGGTTTGTTTAAGTGCATGTGTTCTGAAAACTTCTTCCACCGCTGATGATCACATTGGTGGGACTTTATCGTTACCGGCCAATATAACCTCCCACTCCTTGGCAAAACGTTGTGAGGTGCCATGTGCCAGATGGTGTCCAAGGCGGACACATCCGGGTTGTGCACAGACACTGTCAGAGGCAAGAGTTAATGAGTTACTAATATTGTCAATTTACATGTAGATGTTGCTTAAAATCTGCAGCTTAGATGTTTAAAGCGCATGAAATACTGAAGGAGGTTGAAATGGCATTTGAAATGAAGATCTGAACTTCCACTTTAAATGTAAGCACTGAATGAAGTTTAAGTGAAAGTGCTAGTTTGTCGATGCAGTCTCAAAGAGAGGTGCTCTCTTAAAAATGCAATATTCATTTTTTGGCCATTTCAAATTTGACAGCGAATCTGAGCACTGACCTGATTGGCAAAAACATCAATACCAAAAAAGAAGACCAAAGGAAATCCCAAAAACCAAAGTACAAAAAAAACATGTGAACAAAGGGAATTCAAGGAGCACAGAAACTGAGAGAGCATACACTGGGAGACACAAACGCACACAAACTCACCGGGTAAGCACACAAAACAATCTGACAAGAGACAAAGGAAAAACAGAGGCTAAATTAACTAGGTAACGAGCAAACACAGGACAGGTGACACCAGGGCTGGGGAACAGGTGGAGCACATTAGACAATCACACAGGCGGGAAAATACAGGAAGCAAAACAAGACATGACAAGACAGAAAACAGAAATCAAAATAAAACCGGAAACATAAATACACAATCCAGAAAACAGGATAAACCTACACGACAGGGAACAGAAATACACAGAACAAATATACAAAACAGGAAACGGACAGAATATGAAAACAGGCAACAAAAAAACAAAAAAAGAAATGTTCATAACCACAACAAACCCTCCTGAAAACCCAATTCAGACACTTGTACTGGGGATCTACAGTAGTTATTTTGTTCCTTCATGACCATAGGATAGGGAAGGACCGAAAATTGCAGTATATGGTGCGGTAAAGTGAATTTAATACCGCTGCTCCGATTCTCCAGTGAATCTCCCACTCCATTGTCCCCTCCCTCACGAACAAGACCCCGAGGTACTTGACCTCTTTCACTTAGGCTAAGGACTCATTCCCCACCCAGAGTAGGCACTCCATCTGTTTTCTGCTGAGAACCATGGCCTCAGGTTTAGAGGTGCTGATCTAATAGATAGTCAAATCTCAGAATGAGGGATAAACGGTTAATTGTTAGCATCCAGGCTGGTTGCACAGTAATTTCTTAGGATCAAAAATATGTAACAATGAACACAAAACGTGTCCAGCAAGGTGAAGAAATGCTAACTTTAGCGTCTTTCATTGTACTGAAAAGGTGGGTTAACCTGCGGCTGGTTTTATCTGCTGGGTGACGCCACAGGGACTCCCTGCAGTTTCCACAAGTCTCAGGCCCCATCCAGACGAAGACGTTAGGATGAAAATGCATCCGTCTTCCCTGGATTCGGTTCAAGAAAATTCACGTCCACATGAATCCATATGTAAATGACTCAACAAGGTACTTCATATGCCAGGCCTGTAGGCGGCGCTGTTATTGCTACAGAAATTAACGGAACGAAGAAGAAGAGCAGCCTTCATAATATGACTGTTAGCTAGTTCTCTTAGCTTAACACATTCATGGACTAGACTTTAATAACTTACACCACTGCTCGTTATATAAAGGCCACCTAGAAAAAGAATGTAAACTTTGTTTACATTCTATCGGACATGATCGCTAGCGTTAGCGCGCTAACGCTAGCTAACATCAACATTGGCAGTCACACAAACATCAATGATCCGATGTCTTTTTGATAATCTAGCTACACATTTTTCTTGCGGTAGCCTTTCTACAATAAGCCGTGCTAAAAGTTACTATAATCCGTTATAAGGAGTTGATGAGCAAACAGATTAGCGAGCTAGTTGATAAATTCTCTACTTCCACTTTATAAACAGCATTGCTCCCTGCAGTCAGCTGGGTTGAAGGCGGAGCTTTGAGTCCGAGGTGTGTGGGGATGACATCATCGATACGCACGTTTGCGGTTTCGCCGTACACACGAAGCGAAATGTGATCCGGCTTTTTTTTTATTCACCCTGGGACCAGGTTTCAAAAAAGTGCGTTTACGGGCAGTGCGTTTACAGGATTTGTGTGGACAGTCAGCCCAAACGATGCAAAAGATGTGCGTTTGCATCAAAATACGTCTTCGTCTGGATGGGGCCTCATTCAATGGGAAGTCAGGATCAGAATTCAAATCTAAAAGTAACACTTACTGTAGGTGAGACCTTCAACGTCTGGAGTTTTTGGAGCCTGTTGACTGTCCTGCTGTCTCTGCAATTCCTTTGAAAGGGGAGGCTACATGTTTGCAGAGTTTTCTCTTTGTTTAAAGAGTCCACATGGTTAGGTTCCCACATTAGGCTAACAGGCAGTTTCATATTTACTGTACACAAGCTTTTATTTTCCTAGGATAGCGAAGGCATGTCCTACCCTGCCTTTGATCAGCTTACCCTGGTAATCTTACACTAACCAATCTCACTCCTCTTCTAAAACTAACCAAAGTAACCAACCTAACCAACGAAGGCAACCAGTACTAGCTATCAGAGGCACAGTAGGGTGGGGTATGACTTCACCATTGGCAAAATTGGCTTACCATAGAGACATGATAGTGGAATCAATCTGAATCTAAACATCTGACTCACAATCTCATAGATTGTCATAAATTTGAGTGTTTGACATAACATCATGACAGAGGCAATTCTTACCTCTACTAACGTCTATAACACTTTCCAGCAGATAAAATGCCAGAGCTGAGGATCGTCCTGCTTGGGATGGTCGGAGCTGGGAAGAGTTATTCAGGAAACAAAATCCTGGGCGAGGAACTGTTCGACTCAAAGTTCAGTTTATCGGCTACCACAGACAAGTGCCAGAAGGAAATGAGGAATATTAACAACCAAAAAGTGTCTGTTGTTGATACTCCTGGTCTGTTGCACGCTACCAAAACAGAAGAGGAGATTATGAGAGAGATCAAGAAATCCATCGAATTTGCTGAACCTGGTCCTCATGTGTTCCTGATTGTGCTGAGTTTGAGAGAGAAATACACATCGGCAGAAGAAGAAATGGTGAAAATAATTCTCGATACTTTTGGGAAAAACACATTGGATTATACTATGGTGTTGTTCAACCATGGAGAAGAGCTGAAAGATACCAAGATTGAGGACTATTATCCTCAACATCCATCTCTCAACAAGCTAATAGGCAGTTGCAAATATGGATACCATGTTTTTGACAAGCGCTCCAAGATCGAACAGGGCCCTGACCTACTGAAGAAGATCAACGATAAGGTTCAGGAAACAAAAGAAAAAGAAAAAAGATGCTACACCGCTAAGATGCTCCAAAAGGCTGAAACTGACTTACAAAAGGTACAAAGGGCCTTAGAACGAGAAACACAATTCAAGCTAGTTGCTAAACCTACAGTTTCTGTTGGTATGGCTCTTGGATGTCTGTTTGGGTATCTTGCTGGTGAGGGTCAGATAACGTCTACAATAGGAGCGGCACTGGGAGCCGTAGGGGGTGGACTACTGTGCCTTGCAGTGGTATATATAGTGATACTCGCCAAACAAAAGTGCAAATGCAGCCAAACATGTTGTTGTGTTTAAGCTGATCAGATCAATTCTTACAAATAAAAATAGGGGGGAAATGATGGTGGTGCAGTTTGTATATTTAGTTAGTTATTTCTGTTTTGTTTTAATGTCTTTTAATTAATAGCCGCCTATGTTTAATAAACAAGGGCCATTCTCACAGTAGGTGAGTTAGCTGTGTTTGCTGGTGATTGGTTGTGGGCTGACCTAAACCTTTTAGGTTTCAGGAATAATAAATAATATCACCCAGTTTAGATGAATGTAGAATACGCACAGCGTTTGAGCTCTGACCTCGTCATCCCCAACCAACACGTTCACACTCTGAACTCTGTCAGGCTGTCAGCACCTGAAGCGACCAACAAAGCGCCCTTCAGCGTGTTTATAGAACGTACCGGGGAGATCAGCAGCTACACAGGCTTTAGCGAGTAGAATGTAAGGACGAAATTTGGCGTAGTGAGGTTAGTCGCGGTGGTGGATGGGTCAAACACAAGACTTTCACCCAGGAGACCGGGGATCGTGTCCCACGTGTGTCTTTAACCATCACGCTATTTCCGCTATTTGTCACGGAAGCCACTTTCTTCTTTAACTAGCCCGTTATTCCCTCGTATCACAGAAGCGTAAGCCCACCTATGACATAGTTCTTTAACATAACTGCATCAAAAGGGACGCCAATAGTTCTGACCAAACAAGTTTAGATAAAGAGTGTTATATGACGCTAAAGGAGACTTTTAGCATTGATAACAACGACAAAGGCACCTGGCCAAGCGTAGGTATTTTAGCAGATGAGAGTGAGAACCTGTTGCCCCAACAAGGAAGTGAATAATAACTTCGACAATGACCGTCGTCTTTCAGATACTATACTCAACACTTTTCTAATACAACAGCCTTCATAAAGAGTTTTCAGTTGTAACTAACAGCTTTAATAGTTAATGTGTTGTAGATCCATTTTGTGTCACTAATATGGACAAGACTAACGTTGCTAGGTTGGGAGAAATCCTGCTCTAATGTTTATCCTATCTATGTTGTAATAATTGTTATAAATTTTGGTAAATTCACTCATAAATGCTCATTGGTTTCTCACTTTTGAATGAGCTGTTAAGTCTGCAGTTATACATTTTAATACATTGATTTTAAACCAAACATCTGTTAATTCTAGAAAACATCAGTGATTTAAAATGAGTCATGTAAAATGAGTAAATTGAGCACATGAGTATGTCACAGACTAAGGTCCATAAAAGATTGTTGACTTTTTGTTTCCACGGGGTATGAACCCCGGCCTCCAGAATTAAAGTCCTGTGTTTGTTTGAGCGTTTGCTGCCACAATAACTACCACGAGAGGTTAGCGCCTAACGGCAAACGTAAATATGGGCTTTATAAGTAGCTTGCACAATCAACCTACAGTCGTAATCTGGGTGAGGACGGTCTGGTGATCACAATGTGGTACCTTAAAGGAACACGCCGACTTATTGGGACATTATCTTATTCACCGTAACCCCGACAGTTAGACAAGTCCATACATACCCTTCTCATCTCCGTGCGTGTCGTAACTCTGACGGCTCCACAGGTAGCTTAGCCTAGCACAGATCCTGGAGGTAACCGGCTCCAACTAGCCTACTGCTCCGAGTAAGTGACAAAATAACGGCAACATGTTCCTATTTACATGTTGTGATTTGTATAGTCACAACGTGTACAAATAACAACGTCACTAGAGACACAGACATCTTCTAACTGTATACATACTGGGAACTATTTTCTCAGAAAGGGAAGCAGTGCTACTTGGGCGGAGTGATACGCTTGCAGCTCTGCTCAGAGCAAAATATTGGAGGAAATTACAAATGACAATGTGACTCTTAATTTGGCTTTCTTTTATTTTATTATATATTCAGCTGTTAGACATATGTAATTGCTTTGTTGAATGTAACTGGTATGTGGGAAGTGTGCAGCTGTTTTATGCGGAAAGAGATGCTCTTTTATTACTCAAATATTCAATATTAAAAAGGACTTAGATCCAAATTGGGGACAAAAAACAAAACGGACATCCCTACTTCAAAATTAAAAGTTATTTCTGCAGCTTTAAATTGGAAGCCGTTTTATTTACACAAAATCAACCATCATTTGATTAATTCTCACAATTTGTGTTATTACGTTCATGGCTGACCCAGAACCTCAGTGGACCTTAAGGCTCCAGGTCGTCTTTGTGTCTTTTACTTTGGGGTAATTTGATTGATCATAAATGTGTTTGCTGATATACGTACACCAAAGCACAAATACCAGTCCCTCCAGAAAAACGCGATTATGCAATCGCTGAATTCAATGCATAATCAGCCAAAGTCTGCATATTTATGCGAGGGCCGCATTTTTTTAAATACGCCGCACTTTCGCCTCATAAATTGCCGATTTCCACGCAAAAAATGCGGGTCTTGTATGATTTTATAATCCCCGCATTTTCGTTGCAAAAAAGTCACATATATCTCAGCAGAAAGTTGAAAAATGTTGCGTTTACTTCACACAAGAGCAACGTTATGAAGTGATGTAATTTCGGATAGTGAGAACACGGTGTTGGGGGGGAATCACTTTTTTTCTCTTTTTCATCACACCGCAATTTTTGCAAGTTCCCGCAATTTCATCGCATACAATTGCATAAATATCCTGCATATTCCATTGCATTTCTTAAGAAAACGTGCCGCATAATCAAGGATTTTTAACCCGCAACAATCACAAACAAACTCTGCATTTTTCCGGAGGGACTGAAATACAAACTGTATGTGTACACTGATGTGTCCCCTGCATTTTTACCCAATCTTAAAGTTCTCATATGCTTTTTCCCTTTCCTTTATTGTGTTATATATCTTTTGTTGTGCATGTTATAGGTTTACAAAGTGAAACAGACTAATATGAGCACTTTAAGTCCCTATCTCGTGAAGGGGCCCTGTGTCAAAATCTGGTTTGAAGACCTTTAATATTTCGTTTTCAGGGTTTGAGCCAAAGTGCACAAAATTTTAACAATGTCCCTTTGGCTGTTATTTAATTAGCGTGTATGGCAAATCAGTGTCTGATGCTCGGGAAAATATGATTTGTTAGAGAGAGGGAGAAAAATTCTGTGCAGCTTGGATTTTCAGTCAATAATCATTTTGTGTTAGCTGATCATCACGTCATAGTCCAGATGACAGAGCTCTAATAAGTAATTCAAGTTTGTTTATAGCACTTTTCACAGATAAAATCACAAAGACATAGGAATACAAAGGAAAACATCGGTACATGAAATCAGACAGCCATTACAGCCCTTGTGTAACTAATAGCCAAGTCTTCAAATGCTTTTTAAAAGAATCAACAGAACAATGCAAAGAGAGCAGCAGAGCGTTCCACATCCTGGGTCCGCTGCCTGAAAAGATCGATCCCCTCTGGTTGTAAAATGAGTTTGGGGGACCACTAACAACATCTGACCTGATGACCTCAGACTCTGGGAATAATACACTGATTAATAATTATATTGTTTTTTATATATTTAAAATTATTGATTACAGAGAAAGTTAAAGGGCTGTCATATTCAAGTACAGCCACAAAGCATCTCTTTCTACATCTAAACAAGCTGCAAACTTGTATTCAATGTGCATGTAAACCAAGAACAGTGTGTAAAACTGAACTATATATTTTAAATGTGTGATATACAGACGGTCCACTGAAAACGTCCAATGGACATTTAGACGAGGATGGAGCCGTGATGGAGTCGTGGTGCAGCCTGATCCTGTGGACATGATGGGTTACTGATTTCATATGATAATGACATGAAATATGATCTTGTCGTTTTTCATTGTGTCTGATTTTCAAAATACTTAATGCTTAATCCAAAAATAAAGACATGTAACCCTCCAGACTTTGTCTTCATTCAGATTAATGTCAATATTAGTGACTGGAAGCAGCTGGTTTATAACTGGCAGATCTGTCTCCTGTATCCACCTGCTGACCTCAACGGCTCAGGTGGATCATAACAGCATGATTTACTGTGCTGATGATGGGAACTACTGTTTGATCTACTCTAGTTTATAAAACGGGGAACTCAAATCAACCAATCTAATTTATATTAGGTTCTTAGTCGTATATAATATAATAACCACATTCAACAGCTATAATTTGAATTATTGTGCACAATAAGTACCACTCACTTTTTCAAAATTTTTAAATAAAAGAGCAATTTTACATAATTTAGGAACATTATTATTACCATATGTGTGTCTAAAACGTTGAAAAGCTACAGCAGAAAACACTATATTTATTAGATCTGCTGAAAGTAATTTAGTTTTTGGACGGAGTCTGACCGAGTCTATTATTGGTCATAAACATTGACAACCCAAGGTTGAAATCAGTCATCAGAGCATCTGACAGCCATCTTTGATTCAAGCCTGTTAATTAATCCTAAACCTAAAGTAAATTACAACTCGTTTGAAAGCCTAGTTCTTAATCTTCAACATCCAACATGGAAAACAGTACAGCCAATTATATTTGTTGTTTACTCAGCTCCAGGTCAGTATTCTGAGTTTTTATCATGTGTAGACAAAGTAGTTATTGTAGGTGATTTTAATATCCACGATAGCCTTAACTCACTACTAGATTTAATTGGTTTCAGTCAGATTGTGCATAAGGCCACTCACTGTTTTAACCACACCCTCGACCTTGTGCTGGCATATGGCATCAAAATTGAAGATTTCATAGTATTTCCGCAGAATCCTTTATTATCAGACCATTCTTTAATAACTTTTGAATTCTTACTACCCGACTATATGAAATCAGATAAAAGCTTCTACACTAGATGCCTATCTGACAGTGCTATAAATAAATGTAAGGAAGATTTTCCAACAGCATTTAACTCAATGTCGTACCTTTATATAACAGAGGACCTTAATGTTAACTTTAGCCCCTCCTAAATTGATCGTTTTGTAGACGGTTCTACGTCCTTGCTACGGACGACTTTAGACTCTGTTGCTCCCCTCAAAAGAAAATGAAGAAGGGACGGAGCTACAGGGGGGCAACTGGAGGGAGAGAGAGAGAGAGAGAGAGAGAGAGAGAGAGAGAGAGAGAGAGAGAGAGAGAGAGAGAGGCTAGATGTAAGAAGACATGGGATGTGTCCCATTACTGATAAACATACAAAAACAAGCTGTACCATTTTGGACACATCTAAATGTAAGTCGAAAAGTCACATTCCATTTCAAAGCACTTAAAACCCAAGAGCCAAAAAGATCAATATTTAGAATATTGGAGAAAGCAAACAAAGTATACTAAATTGTTATTTGACTCAGTATCTGCACCCCATCAGAGATACGAAGAAGAGACGGATCCTGACTAAATACAGGCTCAGTGACCACCGACTGGGTAAGACCGAGATGCACTTCCTCCTCCACTGGGAAAAAGTGAAATGTCAGAGCGCGTCACGTGATGCATCTCAACGAATCATGTTGTCAGAAATTGGCATCAGCCAATGAGATGTCGCTTTTAGAGTTAAATCCCCCATTGTACTTTCACGAATGGTTGCTGATGAAAAGGAAATGACCATATTTGGATCCGACAGCATTACACAGGAGAAAGAGAGCTTTCTAACGGTATATGTGATGACAGGGTGCAGACGATCGCGGAGCAGCACGATGATACATACATACATACACTAACTTTTGTTGAATTTAGGAGAAATCTACCGACACAGACAAAGTGAAGTAAAATAAAGACCTAAATGTGTATTTTGAACTTCGTTTTCACCACAAATCTGACAGAAGACAAATATCCCAAAATCTCAAAATTGACCATTGAAAAAAACTTTTTGCCTGCTGTGTCTTAGAGCTCAATGCTGAGTGTGTGTGTGTGTGTGTGTGTGTGTGTGTGTGTGAGTAATAAGGCGGGACTTCCACAGAACTGTGTGTGTGTGTGTGAGTAATAAGGCGGGACTTCCACAGAACTGTGTGGGTGTGTGTGGGGAGGGGGGGGGGGTGTGGGTGTGTGTGGGTGCGGTGGGACTTCCACAGAACTGTGTGGGTGTGTGTGGGGAGGGGGGGGGTGTGGGTGTGTGTGGGTGCGGTGGGACTTCCACAGAACTGTGTGGGTGTGTTGCGGCTGTAAGCAGTCCAAAAGGTGCTGCCGCGAGGGGCTAAACACTGAGAGATACACACTGTGACGCGCTCGAGATTGTATTGCAATGATTTTTATTCTTCTTCTTCCACACGTAAAATACACTTAGCACTGCAGTTACCAAATGTAGTTGTTACCTGGTGAGTAGAATAATTGCGTTCATGCAGCGTGATGCGGTCAACAAAAGGTGTTCCCTCCCAAGTTCACCCCCTCTCTGTCAATGCCCAAAACCCAGGTGCACAGGTGAGGCAAACAAATAGACTTTCACTTCCGCTCAAACCGCAATAAAACGCCCACCACCCACAACATCAAAGCACAACACAATAATCAACAAACAACATAAATAAGACCATAAACAACAGCCAATATGTGGCTCCTACAGGGTGTTTTCGTGTTTTATGCTTTCTTGATCCTTACTTCTTCAAAGCCCTGCCCAGGTGAAGGTTTTCTATTAACTAAGAAAGTGCCTAATCAAACTTCTTGGGAAAACACTTGTGTGTTCAGCCTTAAGACTCATCTCTTATCAAAAGAAATCTCAACATGGTCAATATTGGCATCACTGAGTGGTGATAATTCTTGATAATCTGAAGAATGAGAAGAGAAAGAAGAAAAAGAGAGGAGATGGAGAAAGGAGGTGAGGAGAGGAGTTGAGAAAGAAGAGAGGAAGTTAAGTTTAGTCGAGAAAAAGTGATACGGTGACAACAGTCAAGAGTCCGCCACTCCCCGGCTTAACTGTCACGTTGTCCTCGGGTCAAATTTGACCAGTTTTTTTTCATATCAGAAATATGAGATGTCGAAAGAAGTGCCGAAAATGATTTTTTTTAAAGTGACAAAATGTCAGAAAAAGTGACAAAATGTCAGAAAAAGCTACAAGTGACAAAACGGAGGTTATAGTGTCAAAAAACGTTTCACACGAAAAGCAACAAAATTTTGGCAAAAGCAAATAAAATTGAGAAAAAAATGATCAAAAGGTTGTAAAACAACAATAGCTGAGACGTTGAGAGAGAGACAACAAGAGGACTTCATGGATTAAAAGGGTTAACAGCCATGTTTTATGACCCAAACTCAGACCTGCGCACCGCGTTCTTATACAGCAGCCAAAAATACATTGAATACATAAGAATTTCAGTGCTTTACTTTTGGTAGCAACATGTATGAATGATTCATGAGAACAGCCTGAACTAAGTCAACAGCCCCCCTTCCCCGAGATAACTGGAACGTTATCTCTGTACTGGATGTCAAAGTGTTTCAGCGGCTCACTCTGAGGTTTTTTCCTGCTTGTGTCACCAGGGTGCACATTTTCAGTGGATCCTGTGAAAGTCCTCTGCTGCCATCACTTGGCCCGTCTGAATCTGGCACAGCTCAGTTCATCATTGGAAAAGTGGCCGTCGTGTTCTCTGTCCCTTTTGACTACGTGCTCTACTCTAACGTGTACGCAGTGGGAGTCTTCGACAATGATAGAACATGTGATGGCAGCCTTTTTGTCTCCCCTCACCCTCGCAGCGTTAATCAGAGGGGACGCTAAAGGCCCCAGTCTGGCTCACAAAGGTACAACCCCAAATCAGAAAAGGTTGGGACAGTATGGAAAACACAAATAAAAAAATAAAGTAGTGATTTCTAAATGTACTTTGACTTGTATTTCATTGCAGACAATACAACAACACATAATTTAATGTGTTCCTCATGATTTTTGATTTTTTTTCTTCAAAAAAAAAACAAAATTCCTATTTTGGTTCTTGCGACACATTTTAAAAAAAGTTGGAACAGTAAAGCATTTACCACTTTGTAATGTTGCCATTCCTTTTCACAACACTTTAAAGACGTTTAGGGACTGAAGACACCAAGTGATGAAGTGTTTCAGGTGTAATTTTGTCCCATTCTTGCTGCAAACAAGTCTTAAGGTGGGCAACAGTACGGGGTCTTTGTTGTCGCATTTTGCGCTTCAAAATGCGCCACACATTCTCTATTGGAGACAGGTCGGGACTGCAGGCAGGCCAGTCAAGTACCCGTATCCTCTTCCTCCGCAGCCAGGACTTATTATATTTACAAATGAAATTAAGTTGACCAGAGAAAACATGAAATATTTTGTCTTCACATTGTCTGCAATGAAATACAAGTCAAAGTACATTTAGAAATCACTTGGGGTTGTAGATATGTTACCATCCGAGCCACCGTGTCAGACATTGCCACATCTGTCATCAAGTTACAGGTGTGTTCTGCTTAATTTGAAGTTGATTCTTCCCTGCACCCCTTAATCCCAGTTGGCTCAATAAAAAACAGATGATTCTACTTTTATGAATAATGTCACTTTTTATTCTTGGCATTAGTTTCTTTTTATTCTGAATCTGTGCACTTCTGTCATTGTCTGGTTAGATGCTCTTCCTCGTTCTGCTGCTGAGTGTGTGAATGACAAAGTTGAATCTAATCTGATGTAATCTACTGTTTGTGATGAACACATTTTTCTTTTCATGAAATCATTTTTTTTTAACTGTGTGAACAGGTGTAGTTCATAAACAACGTGCCTGTTCTGAAAAATCTCTCTCGGAGCTGAAAGAAAATAAACTCTGAACAGAAACAACTTGGTCCGAGGTTTATTTCTTAAATACCAAATGAGAAATGTACAAATGAACCTCAGTGAAACAAACTGTGGAATCCCAATGTGTTCAATATTGATAAAAAAAAGACTTCATGACACAATCATATGAATAAATTGTGTAAATTATACAAATGCAGTAACAACAGAAGCTGCTACACCACGGACTAAAGAAAACTGGGTGAAAGTCTTGTGTTGTTTGAGCCATAACCACCCCCCCAACCTGCCTCCTTATGCAGAGTGTGGTGCTCTTTGTACCCTCCCTTGCTTGTTTCCTCCTGCAACACTTACTGCGGCCACTAGAGGGGGCTGCCTGGCAACAAATGTACATCGTTATACAGTAAGCTTGCACAATTGCCTTTCATGGTCGTTTACTGGGTGAGGACAGTCTGAGAGAGAGACAACAAGAGTGTTTTTCATGGATTAAAAGGGTTAAAAGCCATGTCTTATGACCCAAACTCAGACCTGCACACCACGTTCTTATACAGCAGCCAAAAACTAACTGGAACTAAGTTATCTCTGTACTGGATGCTCCATCTGGAACATGTCAAAGTGTTTCAGCGGCTCACTCCGAGGTTTGTTTTGCTTGTGTTACCAGAGTGCACATTTTCAGTGGATTCTGTAAAAGTCCTCTGCCGCCATCACTTGGCCCGTCTGAATCTGGCACAGCCTTCATAATCTTCCGCCACCTTCAGGACATCAAGGTCAGGGAGATCCCCCCCCCACCCCCCCCCCCCCCCCCCGCATCGCTTTGTAGAGGGTGCTCCTATGTAGAATTGCATATCATGGCCCGACTTCACACCCTATCAATAATAAATGACAAGACATTTCACAGAATGGGACTATAGGCAAATCTTGCATAAGCATGGAATTATGCTGCTTAAAATTGACCATAGTTCTTGGTTTGTGCCAACGTTGTTTGGTCTCTATGCAGCTCAAAACAGGTGGTACAGCTGTGATATTTAACTGTGAGTAATGAGCAGTCTGATACAGTAAGGCAACATTATGACTGCATGAGGCTCTGCGAGCCACACAGGAGCACTCGGCCTCGTAAAGCTGAACAGGGGTGAAGTCTTCAAGGACAATCTTTAAAAAACAAAAAAGTGTGTTATAATCAACAGAGATCACAAACTGATTAGATATCTCAAAGTCAAAGGTGCACTTTGCATTATTTTTCAAGTTAGTTACTATGAGATAGAGAATGAGGTTACTTTAACCACACAGTCACTGGGTTAGTAAAACAGTTAAACAGAACACAATATGAACAGCAAAGCATCTGTCACTTCATATAGGCGTGGTAGGTCTACTAGAACACTAATAGGACAGCCAAGTGTCATCATAGTGTTACCTACTTCAAACGTTTGGCTAGCTAGATAGTTGTCTAAGATTTGTTTGCCAGATTAACCCATCATTGCCAAATCGAAGCCCCAGAACATAAGTGGAACAGAACTGGTTGGATCAGACAAACAACTGTCTGTAGATCTTTACTTGATACCGGGGATAACCAAATACTGTATTATCAATACAATACATGTATAACTGAGCAGCACAAGTCGTTCTTATATAATTATGAAACGTCAGATAGTAACGTGAACATGTGATAAACCATGTGACAAACCACTAAAATAAACAGTTCAATAAGTATTTCTGAAGGTTACTTTTTAGCATAACGTCACCTAGCATCATTGCTAACGTTAGGGCTACAGCTAGCTAAAGACACGGCATAACTTACCGTCGTAATTGTCAATGAATGAAGAGACAAATATCTTGAAACTCTTTTCCCTCTTGCTCTCGGGAGCCGATGATGCCGCTTGAACTATTCGGTGTACGTCATTTATCGTTATCCTTGTCATGTGTTGAAGGGATCTGGTGTAGAAAGCCGTGTTTATCTGGTCCTAGTCTAGACTTACCTGGTCCTAGTCTAGACTTACCTGACAGTTACCGGCGTCGTTGATGAAGCTAAAATTAGACCCGAAATGCCATCGCCCACCGCTGACGTCTGACAATCACAGAACGTTCATAAAACCAACTAGCGAATGGGAGGAGGCGACACCCCGGAGTAGAACAGAATATCATCTCTCTGTACTACGGAGCTCCAGGATGAAGTAGGATGGCCCACATCGATGTGGGTCTTGTAATCCTTTTGCTTTATTACTTATAATAAATAGAGATCCGATGACAGATACTGTTGGGGCTTTTGTGACTTCCTCTCAATTAACGAACACAACATTATGTACTACTAAAACTACTGCTACCCGGGTAGAGCTAATGTGTGTGTATGTGTTCTTATCTGGGGTCCGAATGCATGACCGAGCCAGTCAGACGTTCTCTGGGGCAGGTAGGTCCTACGGTAGTCCGCACCGAATCCTCGACCGTCCACGGTCTAGCCGGGTTGGGCTCGCCGTCGGTGTTCTCCAAATCTGGTCTTTACAAAAAAAACTACACAAATAATGCAGGGTAATAAGTTATTCTGTTCTCTCTCTCTCTCTTTCTAACATGTGACCTTAATAACCTCTTTTCGTTATTTACAATACCTTAAAACATAAAAATTGTGCACAATATTTATCCCACTAACACTTGTTTTTCTTAATAGTGTATCTAATAAATCTCTGAGTGTGCTTACGTTATGTCATCATAATATAAGATTCTAATGTTTTATTAAGAGTTTTATTTATTTATATATGTTTTAATTAATAAATAACTTGTATGCATAAGCATAATAAACAATGCATAAACAACAAAGAATACTTGGACTGCAATGAATACATCACCATACATGTGGTGTTTTAACATACATACACACACACACACACACACACACACACACACACACACACACACACACACACACACACACCACTTTTAACTGTAACACACAGTCATAACCATTTTTAAAATGAAGCCCTACCAACTTACACATACAATGTATATATATATATATATATATATATATATATATATATATATATATATATATATATATATATATATATATTTATAATTAGTTAAATCACAACATAGTGGTATATCAACCATCAAAGTGTGTTAACTACACTAAATATGAAGTACTTTGTCAACAGAATAAAAGCAATGCAGCTTTAATACTTCACCATGCTATTAGCTGTAGCTAGCTAAGTAAGGCTTTATGTGAGCTACCAAACTTCATATTTGGACACATGAATAGTTGCTTTAATGAGATGCTGCCCTCTGGTGTTCACAGGAGAAAATACACAACTCAAGTCACACTGATTCTATATATATATATATATATATATATATATATACAACCCCAAATCAGAAAAAGTTGGGACAGTATGGAAAACACACACAAAAAAAGAAAGTAGTGATTTCTAAATGTACTTTGACTTGTATTTCATTGCAGACAATGTGAACACAAAATATTTCATGTTTTGTCTGGTCAACTTAATTTCATTTGTAAATATACATCCTTTCCTGTCATTCAGACCTGCAACACATTCCAAAAAAGGTTGGGACAAGAGCAATTCAGGGCTAGTAATCAGGTAAATTGGTTAAATAATGATGTGATTTGAAACAGGTGATGTCAACAGGTGATTGTAATTATGATTTGGTACAAAAGCAGCATCCAAGAAAGGTCTAGTCCTTTAGGAGCAAAGATGGGCCGAGGATCGCCAGTTTGCCAACAAATACGTGAGAAAATTATTGAAATGTTTAAAAACAATGTTCCTCAAAGAAAGATAAGAAGACATTTGCTTATTTCATCTTCAACAGTGCATAAAATAATTAAAAGATTCAAGGAATGAGGAGGAATTTCAGTGCGTAAAGGACAAGGGCGCAAGCCTAAGCTGAACAACCGTGATCTCCGATCCCTCAGGCGGCACTGCATCAAGAATTGTCATTCACCTATAAGCGATATCACCACATGGGCTCAGGACTACTTTGGCAAACCTTTGTCAAGTACCACAATACGTAGTTACAGCCACAAATGCCAGTTAAAACTGTACTGTGACAAAAGGAAGCCCTATGTTAACAGTGTCCAGAAGCGCCGTCGACTTCTCTGGGCTCGGGGGCATCTGGGATGGACCATCACACAGTGGAAACGTGTACTGTGGTCAGATGAATCAGTATTTCAGGTATTTCTTGGGAGAAATGGACGCTGTGTGCTCCGAACCAAAGAAGAAAAGGATCATCCAGACTGTTACCAGCAACAAGTCCAAAAGCCAGGGTCTGTCATGGTATGGGGTTGTGTCAGTGCCCTTGGCAAAGGTAACTTGCACTTCTGTGATGGCACCATTAATGCTGAAAAGTACATAGAGATTTTGGAGCACGATATGCTGCCTTCAAGAAGACATCTTTTCCAGGGATGTCCATGCATATTTCAACAAGATAATGGAAAACCACATTCTGCACACATTACAAAGTCCTGGCTGCGGAGGAAGAGGATACGGGTACTTGACTGGCCTGCCTGCAGTCCTGACCTGTCTCCAATAGAGAACGTGTGGCGCATTTTGAAGCGCAAAATGCGACAACGAAGACCCCGTACTGTTGCCCACCTTAAGACTTGTTTGCAGCAAGAATGGGACAAAATTACACCTGAAACACTTCATCACTTGGTGTCTTCAGTCCCTAAACGTCTTTTAAGTGTTGTGAAAAGGAATGGCAACATTACAAAGTGGTAAATGCTTTACTGTTCCAACTTTTTTTGAAATGTGTTGCAAGAACCAAAATAGGAATTTTGTTTTTTTGAAACAAAAACAATAAAAATCATGAGGAACACATTACATTATGTGCTGTTGTATTGTCTGCAATGAAATACAAGTCAAAGTACATTTAGAAATCACTACTTTCTTTTTTTATTTCTGTTTTTCATACCGTCACAACTTTTTCTGATTTGGGGTTGTATTTTGAAATCTATTCTTTCCTTCCTGTGTGCCATGTAGAATTATCCAATGAAAGTATGCAGAGGAAAAGTCGGGTGAAAAAGCTGCGAGACATTTGGACATTGACCCCAGGAGAATCTGATACTGGAAGAAACAGAAGGATGAGCTGATGGAGCTGACGAGATGAGCCGACAAGGTGTGCTGCCAACCAGCAATGTGTTTTACTAATCTACTGTATGTATTATTGTAATCTACCAGCAGCACCGTAGTACTTGTATTTGAAATAAATACCTGGTACATTTACAGGGTTCAAACTGACACGATGGTGGTGTTGGATTATTTCTGACCCAAATTGATTTGTCGCTCTTCTGGCTGTTGTTGTATATGGTGATATTTTTGCAAATGTTTCTTAAAAAATGAATGATCTCTGTCCACTGGAATGCTATGGCTTTTAATTTAAAACAACTTTATTTAAAATAATTAGTCTTATCAAAAAGATGAAATTAGCAATAAAGGCCTTCCTCTAATACAGGCCTGGTACCTTCTGCAGGTCAGGTAAATGAAGGAATTACGGTATAAACAAATTGACAGACTACATTTTATATTATACATTATACAATATTATTACAATTACAATACAATTATTGCAACTCTCCATCTGGAGTAAATCAAATCCTCTCTGAGGATCCCAAACAACCAAAAGGTGAAATAAGAAATATTGAAACACAACGTAGATTTTTCTGAGATGAGCCAGTTAATCTTTACAATGACTGTTCTTAGCGGCTGTGCTCATGTAATATGAGTGAACAGGAGTTTATCACAGTGTATATTACTGTTCTAAGGAAGGTAAAGGAAATATGTTAAAGGAGGTTAAAACATTGGTACACTTATCTAAATTACACAGTGATAACAGTTTAAATATTCTGAATCTCTTCCAAAGCTCATATAACATGCTCTGATTCTCTTTCATTAGAAATCATAGTTGCCAAATAATTTGCACCAAGCCAGCACCAGCACAAAGCCAGCTGCAATGACTTTGCAGTTTGGCCATTACCTGTCTCTAAATGACTACAAAAAACAAATTGACGGACTACATTTTATATTATAAATTATAAATATATTGTATTAGGCTACAACGTGTCATTTTGTAACATTTTTGGTTGGTGGTGTGCCGTGGGATTTTTTGAATGTCAAAAATGTGCTGTGGCTCAAAAAAGGTTGAAAAACACTGGTCTAGAGCATCAGTGTGACCTGAGTTGTGTATTTTCTCCTGTGAACACCAGAGGGCAGCATCTCATTAAAGCAACTATTCATGTGTCCAAATATGAAGTTTGGTAGCTCACATAAAGCCTTCCTTCTTAGAGAGCAGCCAGGCCCCAGAATGTGCAACGCACAGACATTACAGATGGGACAAAGAAAGATGAGAGAAAGGAAGAAACAATGAAAGATGCATGTACCTTTTACTGTTGATACTTTTAGGAAATGATACTTAATGTACTAGTGATGAACTCCACAGCGCTGTGGAGGAAGGTGACGGACATCCGGCAGAAAAGAGTTACATCAGGCGGAAGTTCAGGCGGCAACTGAGCAATCCCAGAAGTGGAACGTGATGGATGTAGACTACTGTTTATCTGATGAAATGTGGCACGATGCTGACAACAAAATGTCAGTGGGAGTTAAAAGTAAACAGGAAACTGGCTGACGTGTGCAAAACATTATGAACGACCACTGACAGACAGCTGTGGAGTGACTCCTCACTCTCAGTCTCCATAGATGTCTACTCTCTACTACCTGTTGCAAAACCAAAATATACATCCAATACAACGTGACATCATGACTTTGCGTAAACGTACACGCCAATTTCCTAAAGCCAAGTGGCGTGTTATCTGTAGTACCATTTTGAGCTATCCGCGTGTATGTCTATGCCGTATACAGCTGACGGCAGTCTGCAACGCCACAGCGTAAACATACACGCCACTTTCTAAAGCCACGTGGCGTGTTATCGCGAGGCTACGGTTGGGTTTAGGAAACGTAACATGCAGCTTGGGTTTAGGAAAAGAAGAACCGGTTGGGTCCAGGACAACAACAAACGTGGAAAGGAAGCGTGACACGCAGGACACAAAGGAAACGGTCTCCTGGGTGAAAGTCCTGTTGTTGTTTGACCACCCCCCCCCCTCCGACCAACCTCCCTACACAGATTTTCCCCCTTTCATACTACTCGCTACACTTTCTAACAGTCCAAGTTGTGTGTTAATGATTTATGATAAAGGAGGTCAAAATTTCGGTATACTTATCTAAATTACACAGTGATAACAGTTTATATATTCTGAATCTCTTCCAAAGCTCATATAACATGCTCTGATTCTCTTTCATTAGAAATCATAGTTGCCAAATCATTTGCACCAAGCCAGCACCAGCACAAAGCCAGCTGCAGTGACTTTTCAGTTTGGCCATTACCTGTCTCTAAATGACTCCCCTTGTTGTGGGCGAAGTGTCATTGGTGTAAATATTAACTTTCTTCATCTGCAAATAAAGTATAAGTCAAACTAAACTCTACAGTATTTGTGTGTCTGTTCACAGTCTTCTAGTGAGCAGTATGGCAGCTTGTGATGTGGCAAACTGCATCAGTTCAAGTCTGTGTGCAGGCATGTTTAAGTGACTACGTGACTAAAGTAGTAAATACATTTCACAGTAATTTCAGACTCCAGGTTCTGGAGAAAAACCACTGATGCTTATTAAACAGGTGAATCATCCAACAGATCTTTGGCAGGGCTCTGCTTCAACACCTATGTTGAAAAGGTGTTGAAGCAGAGCCTTGCCAAAGATCTGTTGGATGATTCTTCTGAATGAATTCTCAAGAATAACGACAAACTGCTAAGGCAATTCAAGGCAAGGCAATTTTATTTGTATAGCACATTTTCAGCAGCAATGCAGCTCAAAGTGCTTTACAAAAAACATTAAAACACAGATAAAAATTAATAACAAATCGAAAGCAGTTACAAAAATACAAAAACAAAAATAAAAACAAGTAATCTAAAAGAGATTAAATACAAAAATCAAATTCACAATGTACTGCAATTTAACAAAAGGCAGTGTAAAAAGAAAGGTCTTCAGCCTTGTTAAAACAGCTGAGAGTAGATGCCGACCTACAGTTTATCAGAAGTTTGTTCCAGATATGTGGAGCATAGAAACTGAACGCTGCTTCCACCTTTTTTCTTCTGATTGTGGGGACGGCAAGCAGACCTGTCCCTGATGATCTAAGAGGTCTCTTCGGTTCATAGTTTACAAGCATATCTGAAAGGTATTTTGGCCCTAAACCATTTAGTGATTTATACACCAGTAGAAGTACAACCCCAAATCAGAAAAATGTTGGGACAGTATGAAAAACAGAAATAAAAAAAGAAAGTAGTGATTTCTAAATGTACTTTGACTTGTATTTCATTGCAGACAATGTGAACACAAAATATTTCATGTTTTGTCCGGTCAACTTAATTTCATTTGTAAATATACATCCTTTCCTGTCATTCAGACCTGCAACACATTCCAAAAAAGGTTGGGACAGGAGCAATTTAGGGCTAGTAATCAGGTAAATTGGTTAAATAATGATGTGATTTGAAACAGGTGATGTCAACAGGTGATTGTAATTATGATTTGGTACAAAAGCAGCATCCAAGAAAGGTCTAGTCCTTTAGGAGCAAAGATGGGCCGAGGATCGCCAGTTTCACAACAAATACGTGAGAAAATTATTGAAATGTTTAAAAACAATGTTCCTCAAAGAAAGATAGGAAGACATTTGCTTATTTCACCTTCAACAGTCCATAACATAATTAAAAGATTCAAGGAATGTGGAGGAATTTCAGTGCGTAAAGGACAAGGGCACAAACCTAAGCTGAACAACCGTGATCTCCGAGCCCTCAGGCGGCACTGCATCAAGAATCATCATTCATCTATAAGCGATGTCACCACATGGGCTCAGGACTACTTTGGCAAACCTTTGTCAAGTACCACAATACGTGGTTACAGCCACAAATGCCAGTTAAAACTGTACTGTGCCAAAAGGAAGCCCTATGTTAACAGTGTCCAAAAGCGGCGTCGACGTCTCTGGGCTCGGAGGCATCTGGGATGGACCATCACACAGTAGAAACGTGTACTGTGGTCAGATGAATCAGTATTTCAGGTATTTTTTGGGAGAAATGGACGCCGTGTGCTCCGGACCAAAGAAGAAAAGGATCATCTAGACTGTTACCAGCAACAAGTCCAAAAGCCAGGGTCTGTCATGGTATGGGGTTGTGTCAGTGCCCTTGGCAAAGTTAACTTGCACTTCTGTGATGGCACCATTAATGCTGAAAAGTACATAGAGATTTTGGAGCACGATATGCTGCCTTCAAGAAGACATCTTTTCCAGGGACGTCCATGCATATTTCAACAAGATAATGCAAAACCACATTCTGCACACATTACAAAGTCCTGGCTGCGGAGGAAGAGGATACGGGTACTTGACTGGCCTGCCTGCAGTCCCGACCTGTCTCCAATAGAGAATGTGTGGCGCATTTTGAAGAGCAAAATGTGACAATGAAGGCCCCGTACTGTTGCCCACTTTAAGACTTGTTTGCAGCAAGAATGGGACAAAATGACACCTGAAACACTTCATCACTTGGTGTCTTCAGTCCCTAAACGTCTTTGAAGTGTTGTGAAAAGGAATGGCAACATTACAAAGTGGTAAATGCTTTACTGTTCAAACTTTTTTTGAAATGTGTTGCAAGAACCAAAATAGGAATTTTGTTTTTTTGAAACAAAAACAATACAAATCATAAGGAACACATTAAATTATGTGCTGTTGTATTGTCTGCAATGAAATACAAGTCAAAGTCCATCCATCCATCCATCCATCCATCGTCGTCCGCTTATCCGTGGTCGGGTCGCGGGGGGAGCAGCTCCAGCAGGGGACCCCAAACTTCCCTTTCCCGAGCCACATTAACCAGCTCTGACTGGGGGATCCCGAGGCGTTCCCAGGCCAGGTTGGAGATGTAATCCCTCCACCTAGTCCTGGGTCTTCCCCGAGGCCTCCTCCCAGCTGGACGTGCCTGGAACACCTCCCTAGGGAGACGCCCAGGGGGCATCCTTACCAGATGCCCGAACCACCTCAACTGGCTCCTTTCGACGTGAAGGAGCAGCGGCTCTACTCCGAGCTCCTCACGGATGACTGAGCTTCTCACCCTATCTCTAAGGGAGACGCCAGCCACCCTCCTGAGGAAACCCATTTCGGCCGCTTGTACCCTGGATCTCGTTCTTTCGGTCATGACCCAACCTTCATGACCATAGGTGAGGGTAGGGACGAAAACTGACCGGTAGATCGAGAGCTTTGCCTTCCGGCTCAGCTCTCTTTTCGTCACAACGGTGCGATAAACTGAATGTAATACCGCCCACGCTGCGCCGATTCTCCGACCAATCTCCCGCTCCATTGTCCCCTCACTCGCGAACAAGACCCCAAGGTACTTAAACTCCTTCACTTGGGGTAAGGACTCATTCCCTACCTGGAGAAGGCACTCCATCGGTTTCCTGCTGAGAACCATGGCCTCAGATTTAGAGGTGCTGATCCTCATCCCAGCCGCTTCACACTCGGCTGCAAACCGATCCAGTGAGTGCTGAAGGTCACAGGCCGATGATGCCATCAGGACCACATCATCTGCAAAGAGCAGCGATGAGATCCCGAGCCCACCGAACTGCAACCCCTCCCTACCACGACTACGCCTCGATATCCTGTCCATAAATACTACGAACAGGATTGGTGACAAAGCGCAGCCCTGGCGGAGGCCAACCCTCACCTGGAACGTGTCCGACTTACTGCCGAGAACCCGGACACAGCTCTCGCTTTGGTCATACAGAGATTGGATGGCCCTGAGAAGGTACCCCCTCACCCCATACTCCCGCAGCACCTCCCACAAAGTCTCCCGGGGGACCCGGTCATATGCCTTCTCCAGATCCACAAAACACATGTAGACTGGATGGGCATACTCCCAGGCTCCCTCCAGGATCCTTGCTAGAGTAAAGAGCTGATCCGTTGTTCCACGACCCGGACGGAATCCGCATTGTTCCTCTTCAACCTGAGGTTCGACTATCGGCCGAACCCTCCTTTCCAGCACCTTGGAGTAGACTTTACCAGGGAGGCTGAGAAGTGTGATACCCCTGTAATTGGTACACACCCTCTGGTCCCCCTTTTTGAAGAGGGGAACCACCACCCCGGTCTGCCACTCCTTTGGCACTGTCCCAGACTTCCACGCAATGTTGAGTAGGCGTGTCAACCAAGACAGCCCCTCCACACCCAGAGCTTTCAACATTTCTGGACGGATCTCATCAATCCCTGGGGCTTTGCCACTGTGGAGTTGTTTGACTACCTCAGTGACCTCCACCAGGGAAATTGACGACAATCCCCCGTCATCCTCCAGCTCTGCCTCTAACAAAGAGCGCGCATCAGCTGGATTTAGGAGTTCCTCAAAGTGCTCCTTCCACCGCCCTATTACCTCCTCAGTTGAGGTCAACAACGTCCCATCCTTACTGTACACAGCTTGGATGGTTCCCCGCTTCCCCCTTCTGAGGTGGCGGACGGTTTTCCAGAAGCGCCTTGGTGCCGACCGAAAGTCCTTCTCCATGTCTTCTCCGAACTTCTCCCACACCCGCTGCTTTGCCTCTTTCACGGCAGAGGCTGCAGTCCTTCGGGCCCGTCGGTACCTTGCAACTGCCTCCGGAGTCCTCTGGGATAACATATCCCGGAAAGACTCCTTCTTCAGTCGGACGGCTTCCCTGACCACCGGTGTCCACCACGGTGTTCGAGGGTTACCGCCCCTTGAGGCACCTAAGACCCTAAGACCACAGCTCCCTGCCGCAGCTTCAGCAATGGAAACTTTGAACATTGTCCACTCAGGTTCAATGCCCCCAGCCTCCACAGGGATGCACGAAAAGCTCCGCCGGAGGTGTGAGTTGAAGGTCTGTTGGACAGGAGCTTCCTCCAGACGTTCCCAATTTACCCGCACCACCCGTTTGGGCTTACCAGGTCTGTCCAGAGTCTTCCCCCACCCCCTGACCCAACTCACCACCAGATGGTGATCAGTTGACAGCTCCGCCCCTCTCTTCACCCGAGTGTCCAAAACATACGGCCTCAAATCAGATGAAACGATTATAAAATCGATCATTGACCTTCGGCCTAGGGTGCTCTGGTACCAAGTACACTTATGAGCATCCCTATGTTCGAACATGGTGTTTGTTATAGACAATCCATGACTAGCACAGAAGTCCAATAACAGACAACCACTCTGGTTTAGATGAGGGAGGCCGTTCCTCCCAATCACGCCTCTCCATGTGTCTCCGTCATTGCCCACATGTGCGTTGAAGTCCCCCAGCAGAACTATGGAGTCCCCCTCCGGAGCCCCATACAGGACTCCATTCAAGGTCTCCAAGAAGGCCGAATACTCTGAACTCTTGTTTGGTGCATATGCACAAACAACAGTCAGAGTTTTCCCCCCAACAACCCGCAGGCGTAGGGAGGCGACCCTCTCGTCCACCGGGGTAAACTCCAACATTGCGGCGCTCAGCCGGGGACTTGTGAGTATCCCCACACCCGCCTGGCGCCTCACACCCTGGGCAACTCCGGAGAAGAAAAGAGTCCAACCCCTCTCCAGGAGTACGGTTCCAGAACCGAGACTATGCGTAGAGGTAAGCCCCACCAGATCCAACTGGTAGCGCTCCACCTCACGCACAAGTTCCGGCTCCTTCCCCCACAGCGAGGTGACATTCCATGTCCCCAGAGCCAGCCTCTGCTGCCCGGGTCTGGTCCGTCGAGGCCCCTGACCTTCACTGCCACCCGTGTGGCAGCGCACCCGACCCCAGCGGTTCCTCCCACAGGTGGTGGGCCCATGGGCTGGAGAGATAGGTGCCACGTAGCTTTTTCGGGCTGTGCCCGGCCGGGCTCCGTGGCAAACCCGGCCACCAGACGCTCGCTGACGAGCCCTCCCTCTGGGCCTGGCTCCAGACGGGGGCCCCGGGCTTCCTCCGGGCAGGGTCTCTCTATCCCTTCCTCGTTTTTTCCTAGGGTCTTTTGAACAAGTCAAAGTACATTTAGAAATCACTACTTTCTTTTTCTATTTGTGTTTTTCATACTGTCCCAACTTTTTCTGATTTGGGGTTGTATTTTGAAATCTATTCTTTCTTTCCTGTGTGCCAAGTAAAATTATCCGAAAAAGCTGCGAGACATTTGGACATTGACCCCAGGAGAATCTGATACTGGAAGAAACAGAAGGATGAGCTGATGGAGCTGACGAGATGAGCCGACAAGGTGTGCTGCCAACCAGCAATGTGTTTTACTAATCTACTGTATGTATTATTGTAATCTACCAGCAACACCGTAGTACCAGTATTTGAAATAAATACCTGGTTTATTTACAGGGTTCAAACTGACACGATGGTGGTGTTGGATTATTTCTGACCCAAATTGATTTGTCGCTCTTCTGGCTGTTGTTGTATATGGTGATATTTTTGCAAATGTTTCTTAAAAAATGAATGATCTCTGTCCACTGGAATGCTATGGCTTTTAATTTAAAAGAACTTTATTTAAAATAATTATTCTTATCAAAAAGATGAAATTAGCAATAAAGGCCTTCCTCTAATACAGGCCTGGTACCTTCTGCAGGTCAGGTAAATGAAGGAATTACGGTATAAACAAATTGAGAGACTACATTTTATATTATAAATTATACAATATTATTACAATTACAATACAATTATTGCAACTCTCCATCTGGCGTAAATCAAATCCTCTCCGAGGATCCCAAACAACCAAAAGGTGAAATAGGAAATATCGAAGCGCGGCGTAGATTTTTCTGAAATGAGCCAGTTAAACTTTACAATGACTGTTTTTAGCGGCTGTGCTCATGTAATATGAGTGAACAGGAGTTTATCACAGTGCGTATTATTGTTCTAAGGACAGTAAAGGAAATCAGTTGTTAAGAATCTTATCAATATTGTCAGTGATAAAAACTGACTACATGAGGAACTAAACACTTTCTAACAGTCCAAGTTGTGTGTTAATGATTTATCATAAAGGAGGTTAAAACATCGGTACACTTATCTAAATTACACAGTGATAACAGTTTATATATTCTGAATCTCTTCCAAAGCTCATATAACATGCTCTGATTCTCTTTCATTAGAAATCATAGTTGCCAAATAATTTGCACCAGGCCAGCACCAGCACAAAGTCGGCTGCAGTGACTTTGCAGTTTGGCCATTACCTGTCTCTAAATGACTACAAAAAACAAATTGACGGACTACATTTTATATTATAAATTATAAATATACTGTATTAGGCTACAATGTGTCATTTTGTAACATTTTTGGTTGGTGATGTGGCACGATGCTGACAACAAAATGTCAGTGGGAGTTAAAAGTAAACAGGAAACTGGCTGACGTGCAAAACATTATGAACGACCACTGATAGACAGCTGTGGAGTGACTCCTCACTCTCAGTCTCCATAGATGTCGACTCTCTACTACCTGATGCAAAACCAAAATATACATCCAATACAACGTGACATCATGACTTCGCGTAAACGTACACGCCAATTTCCTAAAGCCGAGTGGCGTGTTATCTGTACCCATTTTGAGCTATCCGCGCGTATGTCTACGCCGTAAACAACGGACGGCAGTCTGCAACGCCACAGCGTAAACATACACGCCACTTTCTAAAGCCACGTGAGGTGTTATCGCGAGGCTACGGTTGGGTTTAGGAAACGTGACACGCGGCTTGGGTTTAGGAAAAGAAGACCCGGTTGGGTTTAGGACAACAAACGTGGAAGGGAAGCGTGACACGCAGGACACGAAGGAAACATGACATGCAGGACACGAAGGAAACGGTCTCCTGGGTGAAAGTCCTGTTGTTGTTTGACCCTTCCCCCCCCGACCAACCTCCCTACACAGATCTTCCCCCTTTCATACTACTCGCTACACTTTCTAACAGTCCAAGTTGTGTGTTAATGATTTATGATAAAGGAGGTCAAAACATTGGTACACTTATCTAAATTACACAGTGATAACAGTTTATATTCTTAATCTCTTCCAAAGCTCATATCACATGCTCTGATTCTCTGTACCCATTTTGAGCTATCCGCGCGTATGTCTATGCCGTAAACAGCTGACGGCAGTCTGCAACGCCACAGCGTAAACATACATGCCACTTTCTAAAGCCACATGGCGTGTTATCGCGAGGCTACGGTTGGGTTTAGGAAACGTGACACGCGGCTTGGGTTTAGGAAAAGAAGACCCGGTTGGGTTTAGGACAACAACAAACGTGGAAAGGAAGCGTGACACGCAGGACACGAAGGAAACGTGACACGCGGGTCCCGGTCTCCTGGGTGAAAGTCCTGTTGTTGTTTGACCCCCCCCCCCGACCAACCTCCCTACGCTGATTTTCCCCCTTTCATACTACTTGCTACTGCATGAATTCACACGCAATCGCAAGGCAATGTAAGTCAATGGAGGCCAAACGTGTTGATAAACACGCTAAAAAGCGAGTATGCGTCTTGATAACATGGCAATAATGGCATACGGATTAGCGTGTCATACGTACACTACTTCATTACATCGGTTTGTCAATATTTCCACAAACTATGGCGGCTGTTCCCCCGGCCTGCCGTATCCATCACAGCAGAGGAAAAGAGCAGAGACATGCAGAAGAACTCATGACTCCTCGCATAACTGCTGGTAATGTGGGCCGTGTTGCAAATTAGTTTTGGCAATAGATATTACTTCACAGACACTCGTTGTTTCTACCCAGTCCTGGAATGCAACTCTCCATCTGGAGTAAATCAAATCCTCTCCGAGGATCCCAAACAACCAAAAGGTGAAACAGGAAATATCGAAACACAACGTAGATTTTTCTGAGATAAGCCAGTTAATCTTTACAATGACTGTTCTTAGCGGCTGTGCTCATGTAATATGAGTGAACAGGAGTTTATCACAGTGCATATTACTGTTCTAAGGAAGGTAAAGGAAATCTGTTGTTAAGGATCTTATCAATATTGGCAGTGATAAAAACTGACTACATGAGGAAATAAACACTTTCTAACAGTCCAAGTTGTGTGTTAATGATTTATGATAAAGGAGGTTAAAACATCGGTACGCTTCTCTAAATTACACAGTGATAACAGTTTATATATTCTGAATCTCTTCCAAAGCTCATATAACATGCTCTGATTCTCTTTCATTAGAAATCATAGTTGCCAAATCATTTGCAGCAAGCCAGCACCAGCACAAAGCCAGCTGCAGTGACTTTGCAGTTTGGCCATTACCTGTCTCTAAATGACTCCCCGGTTGTGGGCGAAGTGTCATTGGTGTCAATATTAACTTTCTTCATCTGCAAATAAAGTATGAGTCAAACTAAACTCTACAGTATTTGTGTGTCTGTTCAAAGTCTTCTAGTGAGCAGTATGGCAGCTTGTGATGTGGCAAACTGCATCAGTTCAAGTCTGTGTGCAGGCATGTTTAAGTGACTACGTGACTAAAGTAGTAAATACATTTCACAGTAATTTCAGATTCCAGGTTCTGGAGAAAAATAAACCACAGACGCTTATCAGGTGAATCATCCGACAGATCTTTGGCAGGGCTCTGCTTCATTACACGCCTATTCAACAATTCTCAAGAATAACGACAAACTGCTAAGACAAGTCAAGGCAAGGCAATTTTATTTGTATAGCACATTTTCAGCAGCAATGTAACTCAAAGTGCTTTACACAAAACATTAAAACAGTTAAAAATGAATAACAAATTGAAAGCAGTTAATACAAAAATAAAAACAAATTAATTCCAAAATAAAAACAATTAATCTAAAACAGATTAAATACAAAAATCAAATTCACAATGTAGTGCAATTTATCAAAAGGCAGTGTTAAAAAGAAAGGTCTTCAGCCTTGATTTCAAACAGCTGAGAGTAGGTGCCGACCTACAGTTTATCAGAAGTTCGTTCCAGATATGTGGAGCATAGAAACTGAACGCTGGCCTGGTACCTTCTGCAGGTCAGGTAAATGAAGGCCCCGGCGTTTATTTGAGGAATTACGGTATAAACAAATTGACAGACTACATTTTATATTATAAATTATATAATAGTATTACAATTACAATACAATTATTGCAACTCTCCATCTGGAATAAATCAAATCCTCTCCGAGGATCCCAAACAACCAAAAGGTGAAATAGGAAATATCGAAACACAACGTACATTTTTCTGAGATGAGCCAGTTAATCTTTACAATGACTGTTTTTAGCGGCTGTGCTCATGTAATATGAGTGAACAGGAGTTTATCACAGTGCATATTACTGTTCTAAGGAAGGTAAAGGAAATCTGTTAAGGATCTTATCAATATTGGCAGTGATAAAAACTGACTACATGAGGAAATAAACACTTTCTAACAGTCCAAGTTGTGTGTTAATGATTTATGATAAAGGAGGTTAAAACATCGGTACACTTATCTAAATTACACAGTGATAACAGTATATATTCTGAATCTCTTCCAAAGCTCATATAACACGCTCTGATTCTCTTTCATTAGAAATCCCATCCATCCATCCATCCATCCATCGCCGTCCGCTTATCCGTGGTTGGGTCGCGGGGGGAGCGGCTCCAGCAGGGGACCCCAAACTTCCCTTTCCCGAGCCACATTAACCAGTTCTGACTGGGGGAACCCGAGGCGTTCCCAGGCCAGGTTGGAGATGTAATCCCTCCACCTAGTCCTGGGTCTTCCCCGAGGTCTCCTCCCAGCTGGACGTGCCTGGACCACCTCCCTAGGGAGGCGCCCAGGGGGCATCTTTACCAGATGCCCGAACCACCTCAACTGGCTCCTTTTGACGTGAAGGAGCAGCGGCTCTACTCCGAGCTCCTCACGGATGACTGAGCTTCTCACCCTCATCATCTCTGAAGGCCCGTTCACATAGGACGCGGCATGCGCTGCGCTGCGCTATGAAACCCATTATTGTGTATGGCTTGCGCGCACAACAGCTGATCTGCCGCTGCGCTGAGCAAAGCGCAGCGCAAGCGGCATTTTCCGGCTTGCCGTTCTCGCGCGTGCCGCGGCCAAGGTTAAACATGTTGATTTAGTTTTTTTCAGACACGTGACAGCACGTCACAGCGCACAGCGGCTGCTCTTGCGCGTGTCGCGGTCAAAGTTCAACATGGTTCAACTTTGACCGCGGCAAGCGCAAGAGCAGCCGCGGTGCGCTGTGACATATGTCACAAGCACCCTATGCTTTCAAAAACCAAAAACAACACAGAATGCACGTGGATCCACAAACGGAACAGCAAGTAGCCTATTTATACCAATGACATAATCAAGCTGACAAGTCCATATATTTGCCATTGTTTATTCCAAGATAGTGAAACTGCTTTGTGTTGTTGTCCATATTTAACAGTTCACTCTGTAAGTATAGTCTAATGAACAATGCACGTGAGCACTATTCCATATATGTTAAGTAGCCTATATACATTACTGATCTGAGAAATGCGCCAAAGCAATGGAGAAGAACTGTAGCCGACTGTTGTGAGCTGCAAAAAACAAATACCAAGTTGATTAGCCTATATATGGCTCCATACAGGTACTTGTAAGATATATTTGTATTTGTATGTTTACATTATGTAAAATATGTTTGGACTGATTGACACGCCATGTTCGTTTTCATTGAAGTAGGTAATATACCTTCACACAGAATAATTACCCATTAACAAGCGTACGTAAACTCCAGTTTTGGAGGAATTAATTGTACTACATATGTAGGCTATAAAACAAGTGTTTTCCAGAGTATGAATGGATGATGATGAATGTATGAATTTAGGCTCATATCTTAGATTTATTATACCCGACTGCAATGACTGCAGACCTCTTATGTATGTAAAATGCAATGACACGTAGTTTTAAAATGCACCATCTTATTTAGAAATTAAAATAATCCACACGTCTTCATCTTCATTTTCTTCATTTATTTATTTTTAAACAGGGACAATGTACAATATACATTAACCTTAGACAGGAGAGATGCATTTTACCAGGTTTCCAGTGTAGTTCCTGGGCAGGCTGATGTCAACAAATACATTTACTAAAACCAACATTAACATGATGGGAGAGCTGGGACAGTTGAAACGCGGGACAGATGAAACATTCCAGTTTTCTCCGAGTGCAGTGATGACAGACAGACTTCCTCAGGTCAACACATAGAGCATGGTAACCTCCTTCTATCAGCCAAATATCTTCCTGTTGTTTCCTTTTATCACGGAGTTACAGGTGATAAACCAGTTTTGATGGTCGAGTAAACTTCATTAGCGGTTACATTTTTTCGATTATTAATGAGTGTTTTTCATTTAAAGGTTTGACTACATGCGGGTTATGTGGGTTATGGGCAGTGAGTGCAGTGTCCATAACCCACGTAAAAAAACGACATTTTCCACAATAGACAATAAACATATTAATGGGAACACCTACTGTTCTAGCTATAAAAAAATGGCAGAATCATCCACAGTGCATGATATTTCAATAACCGCTTCATACGCGCTTCATGATGACGGCGATGAGTTGTTAACAGACATTCACAAAGACGTACAGCCCAGCAACAATCTATGAAACATTATGCACGCCCCACTGTTGCTGTAATAATTCCTGAACGGTTTTGTTCAAAGCTGAAGATGCATCTGTATTTGACAGATGACAGGTGGAGGTTGCTAGTGACAAAATATTAGCTTTCAGTGCGATACGATCGCTTTGTAAATTACGTTTAATTAAAAAGTGTTTCAACTGTCCCGGCTCTCCCCTACCCTTCATTCATTTACAGATATGCTCCCACATACACATCAGTTACTATACATTATGTGTTTGTTTTAAAAGAAGCCATTTATTTATTTTTTTCTATTTAGAGGAGTGTAAGAAAAGGTGGAAGAACCTAAGGGACGGGTACATAAAGGAGAGGAGGCAACAGAGAGACAACAAAGTGGTGCAGGGGCAGACCAACAAAGTACTTGGAAGTACTTTTCCATACTGTCTTTTCTGGAGCCACACGTCAGGGAGAGACAGATTGTAGAACTGGACTATCGGAATGTTGTTCGTATCCGGGAAATCATAGAACCGACTCTCGTCAGCAGACTGTCAAATTGCTCCCTGTTGAGCCAAAAGTAGCGCTGGAACCGGTCAACGTGCGGAGCTCCTTCACCAGCCGGAATTCCCCCAACTGCTGTCTGGACCTGAGGGTCTCGTGCACCCACACCCTTGTTGCTGCGGCTGCCTTCCTCCGTCTTCTCCTCCTCTCAATCAGGGCAACTGCCAAGGCTTTCTTTTGGTTGACAGAAAGAAACCTCTTCGCCACCAAATCACAGGTGTATACACAATGTCGCATGTAACGCACATCTGATGTCAACACCGGACGCAGACGTGACGTGATTTAAATATTGTCGCATGTATGACGTAAATTTCGAAACTCTGCCTCCTCTGCGCTGCGCTGAGCCCCGCGGCAAGCACAACAAAAGTTATTTTGGGAAAAGGACAACCTAGCGGCGAGCACATTGCATGCCGCGTCCTATGTGAACGGGCCTTGAGGGAGACGCCAGCCACCCTCCTGAGGAAACCCATTTCGGCCGCTTGTACCCTGGATCTCGTTCTTTCGGTCATGACCCAACCTTTTTGACCATAGGTGAGGGTAGGAACGGAAAGTGACCGGTAGATAGAGAGCTTTGCCTTCTGGCTCAGCTCTCTTTTCATCACAACGGTGCGATAAACTGAATGTAATACCGCTCCCGCTGCGCCGATTCTCCGACCAATCTCCCGCTCCATTGTCCCCTCACTCGCGAACAAGACCCCAATGTACTTAAACTCCTTCACTTGGGGTAAGGACTCATTCCCTACCTGGAGAAGGCACTCCATCGGTTTCCTGCTGAGAACCATGAAATCATAGTTGCCAAATCATTTGCACCAAGCCAGCACCAGCACAAAGCCAGCTACAGTGACTTTTCAGTTTGGCCATTACCTGTCTCTAAATGACTCCCCTGTTGTGGGCGAAGTGTCATTGGTGTCAATATTAACTTTCTTCATCTGCAAATAAAGTATAAGTCAAACTAAACTCTACAATATTTGTGTGTCTGTTCAAAGTCTTCTAGTTCAAGTTTGTGTGCAGGCATGTTTAAGTGACTTTGTGACTAAAGTAGTAAATACATTTAACAGTAATTTCAGACTCCAGGTTCTGGAGAAAAATAAACCACAGACGCTTATTAATCAGATGAATCATCCAACAGATCTTTGGCAAGGCTCTGCTTCATTACACGCCTATTCAACAATTCTCAAGAATAACGACAAACTGCTAAGACAAGTCAAGTCAAGGCAATTTTATTTGAATAGCACATGTTCAGCAGCAATACAACTCAAAGTGCTTTACACAAAACATTAAAACACAGTTAAAAGTTAATACAAATTAATAACAAATTGAAAGCAGTTCATACAAAAATAAAAACAATACAAAATTAAAAACAATCTAAAACAGATTAAAAACAAAAATCAAATTCACAATGTAGTGCAATTTAACAAAAGGCAGTGTTAAAAAGAAAGGTCTTCAGCCTTGATTTAAAACAGCTGAGAGTAGGTGCCGACCTACAGTTTATCAGAAGTTTGTTCCAGATATGTGGAGCATAGAAACTGAATGCTGCTTCCCCCTTTTTCATCTGATTGTGGGGACGGCAAGCAGACCTGTCCCTGATGATCTAAGAGGTCTCTGCGGTTTATAGTTTACAAACATATCTGAAAGGTATTTTGGCCCTAAACCATTTAGTGATTAATACACCAGCAGAAGTATTTTGAAATCTATTCTTTGGTGCACAGGAAGCCAGTGTAAAGACTTCAGAACTGGAGTGATGTGATCCACTTTCCTGGTCTTAGTGAGGACTCGAGCAGCAGCGTTCTGGATCAGCTGCAGCTGTCTGATTTTTTAGGGAGACCTGTAAAGACACCGTTACAGTAGTCAAGTCTACTGAAGATAAAAGCATGGACAAGTCTTTCCAAATCCTGTTGACACATAAGTCCTTTAACCCTTGATATATTCTTAAGGTGGTAATAGGCTGACTTTGTTACTGATGTAGTGTATTTTCATATAAAACGATTACTATCATTGTAATGTTTATCACATTGATGTATTCATTAATTTCATGCTAAAGCCAGAAAACTAAGATAGTAGGGACAGAATATTGTGGAGCTATGAGAAATGAGACACCAGGGCCTCTTGAGAGGAAAGGTTTCAAGATGATTAGAGACTTAAAGGTCGGCGATTGGGAGCTGCTCAGTGAATCCATATGATGTGGAATGTGTCGAAATAACATGAGAGGTGAACTGGTGAACTCTGATAGGAGGATTCGTAATGTAATCATTTGTTATCATTTAGACTATGCATTTGGTTTAGGGATAAACCTGAAGGAATGTTAAAAGATAACAAATAAGGGTGAGTTCCTTTAAGTAGGGGAGCAAAGGGACAGAGCTTCAGACCACGATTGGCAAGATGTGGATCTCCGAGCTCTGCAGGGCTTGTATAAGATGCTATATAATAAATCCTATTAATATTCAAATGGCGTCTGCGACTTCTTCATTTATACACCATCTACAACGCTACACCTGACACGACACTGACTTAACGGGACTGCTAAAATTCAGGTCTGAATCCATAATTACACCAAGATTTCTGGCTTTGTCTGTTGATTTTAATATTGTTTTTTGAACATGAGCAAGTAGTAGTGTAGTGTCATAGTGAGAGAAACAAAGTGTCTCCTCTGTTCTTTCTGACCACAGTGGGAAATCTGGAGGAGAAGTCAACCCTCTCCTTGATTTCATGTTGTTTATGGTGAAGAAGAACCAGGAAATGAGCCGGGGGAAATGCTACGCTACCAAGCCACGGCCGAGAGACGTGCGTCGCTGCGACGCGTAGTTACATTTTTCGAGAGGTGCGCATCAGGCTACGGCGTAGGGTCCGGCGTAGAAGCAGAGGGGTCCGCGTCTACGCCGGACCCTGCGCCGTCGATTCTACGCACGAGTATAAATTAAGCTTAAGACTGTAGTTTTGCCACTATCTGTGTTTAGGTGGATGTCATTAGAGATTTTAAGAAGAGCCGTCTCAGTGCTGTGGTGTGGACGGAAACCTGACTGGAAGGCATCAAAAATATTGTTTAGGGACAAAAAATTGTTTAGTTGTTGAAAGACAGCTTTTTCAATCATTTTATTTAGAAACGGGAGCTTCGATATTGGTCTATAGTTGTCCATTAGTGATCTAGGTTGTTCTTTTTGAAGAGTGGCTAAATTAGTGAGATACTTACACCTGTCAGCCTTCATCTGCCAACTACAGCATACGTTGCATTGAAACAAGATAAACCAACAATGTATTGACTAAATCTGATAATATTATTGCTTTTGGGAAGTCAGCGTACCGCTGTTATCCTTTCTGTTTTGATCAGGCCTCACACATTTTATAAATGTGTGAATGTGTCTTGTGAGACTTAACACTAATAAACAGATTTACAGCATATAATTAAAAAAAAAGTATGTCCATAAAACAATAAATGGGATATTCATTATTTGAAAAATATGTTTTTTTTTAGCGCAGCAAGAAACAGACCTCGGTAATTGTTTTGTTAAATGGTTAACAAAAAAAGGGACAAATGTCCATTATAATTTATGAGAGTAATACTTCTAATTTGCTTTGGACACTGAGCAGGTCTGGCTGCTTGATGGTGTTCACTGTAATAAGTTTGCCATCACATTAAGCATAGCTGAGTCATCCTCATTAAAAGAGGACATGGCCATGCTTGCTGCTGCCTCAACCCTGTTCTTGCCTACAAAAACAGTTTTTGGGCAGAGGGCCCATATGACAGAACTGAGGCACTCATTTGCACTTTGTGAGCCACCATGCTGCATTCCTTGCAGCAAGCTGTCACTTGACATGCGGTGATAGATGGGGAGAAGTTTCTGGCCCACTATCTTACCTATATCCCTATCTGGGATAGGTAAATAGCAGCATGTCGTGTGTGGCTTTCGGGGGTCTCACCTTTATCTTCTGCCCTCCGATACCAACACCAAGATGGATTGCACCTAGTGCAGTGGAGAAGGCCTGCCCATATCTCTGCTTTCATTGTATCCAGTGACCCCTGGTTATTCAAAATTGCCCCCCTGTAATAATTTTGCAGTGTTTTGCATTTTTTTGCGGTCATTTCCCCCAAACCCTTGCCTCCAAATTTGTCTCGGCACTAAATTTTCTAAGCGCTGTGCCTATTCGCTTGTAAGCATGGTTTATACACTCCAGCTTTACAATCTCACGCCCAGGGTATGGGTTCAGTGACAGTACTTCCTTAAAAGCAGAGCTACGCCCATCTGAGAGCGTCTCAGTGTACCACAGCTGGTGGCGACTGACTTATAGGCCCAATCCCAAAGTCCGGACTCACAGACTCACGGAGTTTGATGCGCGTTGTCGCGAAATTCGTAAGGGCTCAGGGTCGTCCCAATGTCGAATTTCAAAGGGCGTGAGGGTTTGAGTACACACTTACCGAGCCCTTTCCGTGAGTCTGCATTGATGCAGACTTCACCAAAGGGAATTACCCACAGTTCAAAGCGTTGTGACATTTACCGCGGAGACGATAGGAAAATCCGGAAATAACAAAGGTAAACAACAGCACAACCACAGGAACGGACCGGACCTGTTGTCCAGATGGAAAACAAGAGTTTGAAAAAATGTGGAATCATGCAGCCGTCTACTGTGGCACGGCCGCGTGGAAAGCAACAAACTTAAAATGAAAATTCCCGGCAAATGTCAGCAACATGTTTGTTATTGAACGTTGCACAGGTAACATGTGATCTCGTGAAGTGCTGTCCCGAGCCCATTCTACCTGTCTGAGCCCATGTGGCCTCACACACACACTCACTTAGCACCTGAGATCAGTTAAGTCTGTGAGTCTTTAGTCCTTAGTCCTCAGGGCTCACTTTGGGATTGGACCATAGTCACTTATAGTGACAGTACATATAGCAAGCAAACTGTAAATGACTATATTATTATTATTATTATATATTACAACAGATCTATAATTATGCGTGCATGCGCATGTGTGTGTGCGATAGTGTGTCAATCTGACTGAATACAAGGGTGTGGACTTGGCTGCACCACTGTGTGTGTTTGTGTGTGTGTGTGTGTGTGTGTGTGTGTGTGTGTGTGTGTGTGTGTGTGTGTGTGTGTGTGTGTGTGAAGAGCATGCATGACTTCCCCTCTTCGTGTCTCTCTCTCTCTCTATCTAATTGAAAATATGTTCATTCAATGTCCATAAGTTATTAAGGCTGCATTATTTCAATGTCCTTTGTTTTTGCCACTGACCTGAAAACTCAAAAGTTGAAAAGTAAAACTGACCAATACAACACAATGAATGAGATGACTTTTTATTCTACTGTTACGAATCCATCCTTGTTCCATCCATGAAAATATGTTCACTGTTACAACAGCACTATGATAAAATGTAACAGGTCAATAGCCCTCAAAAATCAACATCCCTGTCCCATCCCTGTTTCCACAGCCTACATGTCACTCTCTTGTCATGCCCCTGGTATGTTTTCAGGTGAAGGGAAGGGATCCCCAACACCTTGCCGACCTTCCTCAGCGCAGCATATCCCCATCCCTAATTCATGGGCCAAAAGCACCATCGTCAAAAGCGACATCACCTTTCATCTCGCTTCGCAGCCGTGTGGATGTGTAGACGCTTCACCTATACCCACTCTCTTAGAGTTACTGCACTCTAGAAGCAGACTGCTACAAACCCCATGATATCTGGATCAATGTTCATAAATAGATCCGATACAGCACAATTAGGGCACAAGAGATCACGTGCCAATTCATTGAGACGTGTGACAGGTATAATCAGCCAATGCTGTGTTGCATTCAGTGGCAATGTCATTGTACCACCCCCCCCCCCGGTTTCCCAATGACAGCTTACGGTCAGATGTGCTGCTTCCTGATGTTTTTTCAGCCAATCCGATTTAATCAGACTTTGTTGCAGATATGCAAAGATTTAATGTACTTATGCATAATATAAAATGTACAGTCTTTGGAGATATAAGATATCATTATATTAAAGGGGTAGAAAGCTGAAAGATAATCCCCCGATGGAGTCTAGCACTGATGGTGGCGTGAGGAGCCTGAAGACCAAAGCCGCCGTAGTGGCCTGCCGGAGGAGGAACCAGGAGCCGTGCGTGATGAAGACCGGAGGAGCAAGTGGAGGAGGGTCGTGCTCTTCGCCTTAAATGACAACTGAGCAGCAGAGAGACAGGTTTAAAACAGGGATGTCATGCGGTGATTGGCTCGTGAAATACATGGCGCTTCTTATTAATAAAGATAAAAGTGAACAGCTGTTAAGTTTAGGGGAAAGAGAAAAGTGATTATGTTTTAGAAGTCTTCCTGAAAGAATTTTACGCTTAGCTCCATTAGATTTATTTCCCTTTTCACATCTTGCAAAGCGCAATTGCTGCTTTCTTTTCCTTGAAAGTTGTGGTGTTAGGGGCATTTTCGGAGGTCCCGCGGTAAGCTAAACTCGGAAGTGTCAGAGTACACCATGTGATGCGTCTGAGCGAATCACGTTAGCAGAAACCAGCAGTAGCCAATGCGATTTCGTCATTAGCTTTAAATCCCCCTTTGGACATTCACGATTGGTTACTGATAGACAGGAAATGCCCTTATTTGGGTTACATAGCGTTGTGCAGGAGACTCAGAGCTTTACGACGATACCGGTCATCACAGACTTCACTGAACTGGCAAAACTCGGCATGTTGCATTGGAATTCTAACTTCTTGGTAAATTCGGGAGAAACTTACTGCCGCAAGAAAACTAAATGTAATAAAATAAACATCTTGATGTACATTTTCAACATTTTTTATAGCAGCTTGAAAGAACACATATTGAAAGAGTAAACTAGCCCAAAATTGATCACCGCAGGAAAAATCTATGTTTTTGTCTCACCTTAATCAGCAAGAGTGGAAGATCAGAAAACCTGGATAGATTTTACCAACCTTCTTGGCAAGGAGGATGGCCAGGCACAGGGGAAAGGCTACTAACGAACAAGGTTATGTTGTGGCAACTTGTTCATTAAAGTTAACTTGTTAATAGAGACTGTTGTCAAATCAGTGCCGCTGATCGAGTCTGACAGGTAGAGATAGGCCAGCCTATCATTCCATCTACCATTTCATTTTGGGTAGTCTGGATTCACGGAAGTACATTTCCTGGATAAATCTGACATCCTGCATGTGGGTCACGCACACGATGTCTGCTCTCTGTGTGTTGCCATTCTCAAACTCCGTTCTCTCTCAACCTTTGAGCTACCAATGAAAAGTTCTGAAGAAAGTTTCGGATGAAGCAACAAGGCAAGCCTTGGTTCTTTCCGGGATTGATTGTAAAGATTTACAAAGAATATGTTTACAGCATTTCCTCTCTAACTGGGACATTTTATAAAGAATATGATGAGGTCATTTCCTCTCTAACTGGGACGTTTTATAAAGAATATGTTGAGGTCATTTCCTCTCTAACTGGGATGTTTTATAAAGAATATGTTGAGGTCATTTCCTCTCTAACTGGGACGTTTTATAAAGAATATGATGAGGTCATTTCCTCTCTAACTGGGACGTTTTATAAAGAATATGTCGAGGTCATTTCCTCTCTAACTGGGACGTTTTATAAAGAATATGTTGAGGTCATTTCCTCTCTAACTGGGACGTTTTATAAAGAACATGTCAAGGTCATTTCCTCTCTAACTGGGACGTTTTATAAAGAATATGTTGAGGTCATTTCCTCTCTAACTGGGACGTTTTATAAAGAATATGTCGAGGTCATTTCCTCTCTAACTGGGACATTTTATGAAGAATATGTTGAGGTCATTTCCTCTCTAACTGGGACGTTTTGGGACTGATTTGTGGGATTGTTGTGGACGAAGTACACATGGAGATACACTGGTAAGAGCCAATGAGGTTTAACCATGTATCAGCTGATTTAAATAGCTCACGTTACTGTATTGTGTCAACAGTTAACTTCATTTAATATTGTATGTGGCGTTTTCTTTTGCGCAGTGCAAATCTTCCACCAAAACAAGTTCCTTCCTGAGACTATTTAGCAGAGCCACCGTCGCTGCGTCTGAAGCTTAGCGCCGTCCAAGACGATTGTGTGATTGGTTTAAAGAAATGCAAATAACCCAGAGAGTTTTTGTCTCCTATCGCAGACATGTTTTTTCTCAAATGTAGCCCATTTACCAAGGACCTTCGAAAGTCTGACTGATTCCACATACGTCTTATCGAATGCCGAGGAACATCACTGGTGTGTCAGAAGCATTGGAAGATGTTTTTCACTCATAACAACTGAATTATTACATGGAAAGAGACAATATGCAAAATCAACTCTAAAAACAAGACAATATATACAACTGAAATATGTGGTAAACTAGAAGTCAAACCCAACATAAAATGTACTTTGATGCACTTTTCCTTGGCCCCTGATTGGCTGCTTGCAGCTGCATTTTGGTTTCTACCTTGTGATTGGTTGGCTCTCTGAGCCTTCTTTCCTTAAACTGGCTAGTTAACAGATGACATGTTTAAGGGGAGGGGACTACACAGAGCTTAAAATATATAAAAATGGATTGACAAACTATTCAACAACAAGACATCAACTGCAACAAGAAATCAACCGCAACGAGACATCAGATCAACTGCCTCTAAAAGCCAAAGATGTCAGGCACTCTTCCTCAGATTGGTAAGTTTATTTCATTTACAGAACTCTTACTCAGTGTAATGTTTGATAAACCAGCAAAGAAACCACTTATTCTCTTATTATTACTGTTTCCAACCAGATCTCAATCAAAACATTATAGCCTCCATGCTTTATTTTACTAAGATTTCATGCTGTATTAACTGTATTAGCTGGATTATGTTTCTGTAGTTTCACAGTCTTTCACATTCACATTTTGCAGCATTTTATTGGCCATTATTCCATTGTGTTGTATTACATTTTTAATTTTTAAATTTGTTTACATTTTAATTTGACTTAATGATGTTTACATATTTAACAAGTCTTGCTCAAAGATTCATGTCACAAAATATATAAGAATATATATAAATATGTTTTTTATTTACTGTGATTAAGCTTTTAAATAAAATGTGCATTGACAATGAAAAATCACTTTGCTAAATCATTATATATATATATATATATATATATATATATATATATATATACATACAATATTCATGAGTTAATTATTTCCTTTTAAGATAAAGCTCTGTTATCTCGAGATTACAAGATAATGAAGTTATGAGAAAACAAAAAGATTGTTTCCTTTTAGTACTTATAATATTAATCAGAGATCAGATGTTTAAACGGTCCAGATCGAGGTGACGGGATTTTTGAAGTTAGCGGAAGGATACACGTGTTACCAAGTCTGGTTTTCAAAATAAAGTGTTAAAGGGTTTATACAGTGTTAATGAGTGAATACACCTGTGCTTAAGTTGACTAAAAAGAGGACTAAAAAAATCATCTTTTAGAAATTGATCTTAATGCCTCAATTAAAAAAAATGAGGAAAAATTCAATCTCTAAGGACACCAATTTTCTTTATGAATGAATAATGTATTGTAAATAAATAAATCCTCTTCATTAAAATGCAGGGGGCATAATTAAGTACACCCATAAAAAAACCTAGACATTGGCATGGTTTAATTTCAGTTAGCCTAATATCTGGTTTGATTTGCATTGAGAGATGATTTTATGGAAAGTCCCCCATGTTAATCTGTAGGTATGGTGAAGGTGTGTGATGATGTGGGGGCCAAGGGAACTTTATCAGGATGCATAGTATCCTGGATCCATGAAATAACTGGCTGCTGCCTCTATGGGAGTTTAACATAGGGGTGAACTGACTTATGCCCCCTGCATTTTAAGGAAGAACATTTATTCATTTACGATTATTGCATTATTACATTATTCATTCACAAAGAACATTGATGTCCTTAAAGATGAACTGAACTGTACTTTGTGAAAAGGTGATATAACAAATGTATTTTATTTCTTCTCATTGGTACAAGTATTAAAATGGCTGAATTTGTTAAAAGAGATAAAATGGTAAGTTGAAAGTGTTGTTGTTACACGGGCGCCGCCATGTTGGAATTCCACAATCAGCTACGTCACTGGCATGGTAGGCAGCCATGGAATGTAAACAGTCTGCGTCTAACCAACTGTCTGAGTCTAACGGACATGGCTGAGGAAACGGAAACCAACAGGTCTTGGGAGGGGGGGGTGTCATACTGTATTGCCCCTGGCTGCAGTAATGAATTGTATAGGGCTAAGGCAGCTGGGGTTATAATACATTTCCACAGGCTACCTTTATCAAGGAAACCAGTCCTCAACTCACGGCTAGGTGCCTTAAAACTAGCTAGCCCTCTGACAGCCCCTGGATTTAGAGTCTGTGAGTATTTTTTAGCAACCGATTATTTAGAGAGCTGTACTTTCCATACAACAGGGTCACTGTTACCAAACAATCCAACTTAGGGAAAGGGCTAGCAGCTAAACACGTTGGACGCATTATTGTCAAACTTTTTACTCACCCTGAAGCTAGCTGATGATCACCGTCTCATTGTTGATGCAGAGTTCAACTCGCAGAACAAGCTGCTAGTTCCATAGTAAGAGGAATCTGTCCAGTATCCATCCCATAGTAATATCCATCAACATCCACAAGAAAAAAATGGGACAACTGTACACTAGCCTAAAGAAAACGGCAAAACTCATTAATCCTACGTGCATCTATGGTCAACCTGGGGTGACTCTCCTACATGCAGCCAATTTTCTTTTTTTTCAAACTTTATTTATTTTCACAGTCAGTCACTACAGGCCTCTCTCACATGCTCAAAGGCATAACCCATGCCATTAAAATGACTAATTTTCGTGTATATAATATGCTGCAGCTGTTCTCTATATACCTGCGAAGGTCCTACCATGCCAGTGACGTCATCAAAATTGTCAGCGTTCTAATACTAAGAAATGCAATTTGTGTGTTGCTTAAAAAAACGCTATATTGATTTTTTTAAATAAAATTTTTAGTGTCATTTATTTTTAATTGTCATAACCAACACATTATCAACTTTGATTATTACAGTTCAGTTCATCTTTGAGGACACTAATTTTCTTTGTGAATGAATAATGTATCGTAAAATAAATAAATATTCTTTCTTAAAATACAGGGGGCATAAACAATTATTAATTTATTATTCCTCTTAGTCAACTTTAGCATGGGTTCATAAACTTATGCTTAGCACTGTATATATAAAATACAGGATAAATAGGATGTTTCGGGACACATGCTGAAAGAAAGATAGTCTCAGATTGATGGAAAAATATAAATTGCAAACATTTACTGTTCTTGGGTTGTGGATTGAGCTGAGGGTTTATCCTCTGGTCAGTGGCCATTTTAGGACATGTTACGGCTACATTGCACGTGTAACGTATGCAGAGCAGATGTTCCACCAGTACGCCTCCACTATAATCAATGAAACTGGTGACACCGGACAGAGAGCAGCGTAGTGCTGCATCTTCTATTTATATATTTTACATGAGGTGGGTCCGGCCCTTTCACACAGAAATAAATCATAAAGGGTCTGTCTTTTAAAGCAACACTAGAGAACCTTTTCCGCTTCGGTCCCCCTACAGGTTGTCTCATTGGAACTACAGCTCGCGCTACCCGATCTGGCAAACTTGCATAATGTAATGTAATGGACAATTCTGCTTCCAACCTGTAGGGGGGCCGAAGCGGGAAAAGTTCTTTAGTGTTGCTTTAAATTAAACTACCGATATATTTCTTGTTTCCGTCTCCTGCGTCATTTGGTAACGGTAGATTTCACAGCGCTGTGTCGGCTCCAAAAACTGAACACGTCCCAAAGGGAAAGCTGTCGTCTCGCTGTGACTCACACAATCCTACACTGTGTGGCGCTGCAGGTGTAGCTAGGTAACAGATAGGACTACATTACGCTGCACATAGGCTCCACAAACGGTCAATGTAGTCAAAGTGTAAGACTCAGCTTTAGGTAACAATTGATAATCTAAGATTTGGAACAGTTTTAGTACACAACACTGAGTTAAACAGCCAGCGGCGGTCGACTAGCTGTGGGTCCAGATACACGTTTTTAACATTTATCCATAAAATGCAATAAAATAATTCAGACTTGTAGACAAAAAGCGTTGTTATGTGAATTGCAATATGAACAAAACATGTGTTGCAAGTGCTGAAATATTTCTACATTTCAAGCCCCCTCAGGTCTGTTAGATTGTGACAGAGCCTGTTGTAGTCTTTAAATATTAATGAAAAATGAATTCTCCAACAGAGCCGGAGCCAAAACTGACGATTATACTCGTTGGGAGGACTGGAGAAGGGAAGACTTCAGTCATGAACACCCTTCTGGGAATAGGGAATCAAAACTCTAAAGCTAGCCCTTGCTCACAGACAACAGAGTGCAAGAGGAAAACAGTACAGCATGGTGACCAAGAGCTGGTTATTATCGATACTCCGGGTGTGCTGCACACCAAGAAAACAGAAGACGAGGTGAAGAAAGACATCGCGGGAAGCATCGCACATGCTGCTCATGATGGCGGTCCTCATGTGTTCCTGTTGGTGATGCAGCAGGATAGTGATTCAATGCAAGACATAGCAGCAGTGGAAATCATTAAGCAGATCTTTGGTGTTGAGTCCAAACTCTACACTTTGGTCTTGTTCACCTATGGAGGTGACGAAGTACCCAAGCTCACAGATGTGAAGAACAAGGAAGCCCTTAAGAAGTTATTTGATACAGATGATCTTTGTGATGATTCTTTTCATTCATTTGAAAATATTGAATGTGAGAATGAAAATAAGGAAGATATCAAAACGCAAGTGTCTGGCCTACTGAAGAAGATCAACATCATGGTTGACAAAAACAAGAAGCTAAACAAGCCGCGTTACAGCAGCGAGATGTTGATAAAGGCACAGGAAATCATACAAGAAAAAGAACAGGATATGTCAGAACCTGATTGGAACAAGATGAGTCACGCTCTTATTACTAACCCTTGGGAAGAGTTAGTCAACATTGTTAAATATTACACAAAAAAAGTTCAACTATATGCCTCCAAATAAGTGGAAGCTTCACCAGAATTTGAAAAGTTATGAAACAGAGAAATCAAAATGGTAAAAAAGTAGAAGCTTAGAATACTCTATTATTCTATGATCTGAACTATTGCTGAATAACTTGGTTTTCCCAATACATCATGATTTATAGCCTAATAAGGTTAATAACAATTAAAAGTAAAGGTACTTGTTTGAAGAAAAAGCAGGCACTGAGTATGTTTGTTACCCAACTTCAGTAACATAGCCTACATAATTAAAGTAGGTCAATGTTGACTTTTGGTTTCAGACAGGGACCAGAACAGCGTTTTCCTGGATAAAAGACCTATGTCTGTTTGACCCATCCACCCCGACCTCCCTACGTCACCTGGCATTACCTAAAATTCTTGAAGAAAACTTTGTTTTTCTTGCATGCCTCCACGGTCAAGAAAGAATCCAAAAAGAGAGATTCTTTGATTAATTTGTTTTCGTTCCTCGTGGAGGCATGTGAATTTGATACAAATTGTAGTTAGGGGAGAGCTGAGGAGAATTAAACTCTCTGGGTTGTTTGCATTTCTTTAAACCAATCACAATGGTCTTGGGCGGGGCTAAGCTTCAGACACAGGGGCGGTAGCTCTGCTAAATAGTCTCAGGAAGGAACTTGTTTTGGTGGAAAATTTACACCCCGCAAAAGAAAATTCCACCTACAATATTACACAAAGTTAACTGTTCACACAACACGGTAACCTGAGCTATTTGAATTAGCTGATACATGGTTAAACCTCATTGGTTCGTACCAGTGTCTGGGCCGCTATACAAAAGGTTAAAATAGCTTATCAGGGTGTCCCATTTCACATATCTGCATTATGTTTCATGATTGTACTTTTGGGAATTTTGTAATTGCTTGCAACAAAGACACAACTGGTTTCTAACAGTAACCGGTGACTATGTGTAAAATGACAATGTTGAACATTTGAGAATTGAGGTTTGAATGGAGGACTTCTGTTGCATGTCATCTGCCCACTCTTTCTCCCTGTGTCCTGTCTTTATGCTCTGCTGTGTATATGATTCAACAAGGTGTGGGGTTTTAAATCATTGGTGTCAATATTCATCTTCCCATCAGAGGAAAAATAATAAAATTAAAATAAAATATGAGTCAAATTAAACGTATTTGTGTGTCTTTTTTTTCCTGGTAACATAAGTTCAGCCCAAGTGAAGACACTTTACCGTAGTGAATAAAAAGAAAAGCCTTGGGTAAATACACAAGGTAGTAAGTGCAACATTTGTAGTCCGGAAATTGTGTTAATGGATAAGCGTTCAGAATTTAAATACATGATATCTAAAGCTATACATTTAGCCTGCTACTACGCTGTAATGTAATGTGCCTATGGTGGAAAGGAATTAACAAAAAGATAAATTACTTGTAGAATACTTGTTGAATAGACTGCTGCCTATATTAACATCTATGTGAAACTCTCTGGGAGTGAAAACAGAATTATGTTGATGTCTCGTTGACATTGCCTGTGCCTTGTCCGGACAACAGAGTTCACTTATTTACAGATTCACATGACAACAGATCATCACATAGGTCACAAGTGAGCTTGTTATCCAGCAGCTAGTCTGCCAGCTACCTCTGTCCGAAGGCAGCCAGATTTCAATTGGCAGCAATACATCATTTTAATTATTCACATGAAATTGCACAAGGTACAAACTCCGGTGTAATCCAATCCAGTCAGCTCCTTTAATTTGTGCATTACAGTATGTAAGTGGTAATGCCCGACGAGGTGTCCATGATCAGGAAGTAATGGAGACTAAACAGAGACTGGACCTCCCTTAACCCCCCTACATCAATGTCCTTCTTCATCCCTTAGATGCATTTGGGCCTAAAATATCAGTAGCACTGGCTGACAGTGTTGGCAGCTCAGAAACTACACTGCAAGGGTATTTTTGCAAGTAATTTTGCCCGTTTCTTTAATATGAGCTTAGCTTTCTCTCAATATGTGAACACTTCCAGGACCCGTATGTGTTTTAACTGGATGTTGAATGAATCAGAATAACCTTTATCGATTATGTGGATGCAAGCCTGACATGTAACGTGTCTTAATTAGATTCCACTGTCACAGACTAAATTCCAATATCTAATGAATAAATAAAATAATGAGTCTTGCTAGTGTTGGGGGTGCTCCCATTGTCTCAATCATTTGGTGTAAAGGGTTTGATATTATCAAAAGTTTTAAGTCTTGGTAGTGAAGTTAAATCATGTGAACATTGTCAACAACCAATGCGTGTGCTCCCTCCAGCACCAAACAGGAAGCAGCAAACAGCTAGAACTCTAGCTACCATTCATCTGCATGTACGGCAGAACAGAAAATGGGCAAACTTTCCCTTAAGTTACCAGCCAACGTTAGTGATGGCTAGGTAACTTGGTTAAATCTTTCAAAACAAATCTAGTTGTAAATCTAGTACTTGCAATGTGTGACCCTGAAAATCCCCAGTCTTTACATCTTATGACAGTTTTTAACATTAGATGTGAGATTGTGTCAGACTTTAGTCTGTTCAGTTTTCTCGTGAGCAGTATGGTAGCTTGTGATGTTGTAAACTGCATCAGTTGGGACAAAAGTCTAAACTAGTAAATGCATTTCACAGTAATTTCAGATTCCAGGTTCGAGAAAAATAAACAATAGCCGCCTATTCATCAGGTGAATCATCCACCAGATCTTTGGCAAGGCTCTGCTTCATTACACGCCTATTCAACAATTTTCAAGAATGCTGACAAACTGGTAAGATAAGTACACCTCTCAGTCTTCCTCTCCCAAATAGAGCAGTGGTTCCCAACCTGTTTTCCTTGGCGCCCCCCCCCCCCCCCCTCCCCCCTTTGAAACCGAAGCTCGAGGTAGAGCCTTGCTTTCTTTTTTGATACAGAGTTATCAGCACTTTTATGTTTCTCCATGTTTCATTCATAAAATAGTGATGCCGTGGCGGCAGGAAACTAGCAGCTGACCTGATGACAGCGAGGGTCCCAGGTTAAGAGGTCCCAGAGGTTTGGCCTACTAAGTCGCCTGCCTACAATTTTAAGCGAGAACAAAAATATATAGTTTTTATACAGACTTTTGTATACATTACATATTCTAGTGTATTATCATAATTTGTTATGTAATAATGTGCAAATATTCTTTTTTTTTACCTCAACCTCAAACCAGATAAAGACTTGCACACCCTATGTGATCCTGAGGGGTGGCCAGACCCCAAGTTGGGAACCACTGAACTAGAGCACATGTTGCATTGAAACAAGATAAACCAACATAATGTATTGACAAAATCTGATAATTGTACTGCTGTTATCCTGCACAGCTACAGTTTAAACACAGAATTCTTACCGGTCCCGATTATACCTAAATATTAATGTGAACAAAATATTAATAAAAGCAACAATAAATAAACACCAAATGAACACCTGTGCAAAGTATATCTATGACTTATTCCTCAGTGTAATGACTGTAGGGAAAAAACTGTTTTTGTGTCTTTTTGTTCTACACCTAGGGATTATAAACCTTTGCCCAGAGGGAAGAAGCTGAAACTCTGTGTGCAATGGATGGGAACTGTCGTTTAAAATTGAAGTAGTTATGTGCTATAACATCCACATTGAGCTGTGGTTCACCAATCAGCCAGCTAGACCACTTTGCTATTTGGTTGAGTGAGGTTTTTTTTCAAAGAGGAGGTTTTAAGTATGCACCAGATGTTATCTGGACCATGACTTAACTATTCTTCTTAAAGACAAGCAATAGTGGCTGGTTAGCTTAGTTGGTAGAGCAGTCACACATATACATAGGTGTATTCCTTGATGCAGAAGGTCCAGGGTTCGAATCTGACCTGTGACGGTCTTCCCCCCTCTCTCTCTCCTTTCATGTCTGAGCTGTCCTATCATTAAAGTTGGAAATGCCCATAAAAAAATCTTTTAAAAATAAAGACAAGCAATAAACATAAAATTTATCTGGCTTTTAGCTTGAAAGATGACTAAACATTTAATAATCAAAATAAGTGATCGGTTAATTGACTAACTGTTGCAGCTCATCAAGAAATTATTAAATATGAATACGTTTTGAACAACAGAATAGGTTGATTGCCGCACGGTGGTCATTTTAAACATGTGACCATAACATGCGACAGCGGTGACAGCTTTAATCACGTGGCCGTTCTATTTAAGAAAACTGACGCAGTTTTAAACACGTAGTTAACAATGTTAAAGAAAACTAGTTAAGTTTAGGCAACAGAAATTCTTAGGGTTAGTAAAACATCAGAGATTGGCTTTAAATTATGTAAAACTACTATAATGACGGGATTTACGGACTCACGGACAGCCGTACATAAAGGTCAGTTGCTCCCCGGTCTCTTGACCGGGGAGCAACTGAGTAAAAGTCTCTTGAGTAAAAGTATTGTGTTTTGTTGCTCCTGTCTAATTATTACACACTGTGAGTTCATTTTTCACTCTATCTGCAAGTTATGCATCTCAACTTAACAAGCGCAACCATGACAAGAAGTAGGAATAACTACTAAATGTCTTTTTAGCAGTATAACAAAGATAATAATGGCATGAACATAACAAAAAGGAAATATATTGATTATGGCAGAATGCTTTATTGGGTCATGAAAGAACGAGATCCAGGGTGCAAGCGGCGAAAGAGGGTTTCCTCAGGAGGGTGGCTGGCGTCTCCCTTAGAGATAGGGTGAGAAGCTCAGTCATCCGCGAGGAGCTCGGAGTAGAGCCGCTGCTCCTTCACGTCGAAAGGAGCCAGTTGAGGTGGTTCGGGCATCTGGTAAGGATGCCCCCTGGGCGTCTCCCTAGGGAGGTGTTCCAGGCACGTCCAGCTGGGAGGAGGCCTCGGGGAAGACCCAGGACTAGGTGGAGGCATGTCCAGCTGGGAGGAGGTCTCGAGGAAGACCCAGGAATAGGTGGAGGCACGTCCAGCTGGGAGGAGGTCTCGAGGAAGACCCAGGACTAGGTGGAGGCACGTCCAGCTGGGAGGAGGCCTCGGGGAAGACCCAGGAATAGGTGGAGGGACGTCTGGCTGGGAGGAGGCCTCGAGGAAGACCCAGGACTAGGTGGAGGCACGTCCAGCTGGGAGGAAACCTCGGGGAAGACCCAGGACTAGGTGGAGGCACGTCCAGCTGGGAGGAAACCTCGAGGAAGACCCAGGAATAGGTGGAGGGACATCCGGCTGGGAGGAGGCCTCGAGGAAGACCCAGGACTAGGTGGAGGCAAGTCCAGCTTGGAGGAGGCCTCGAGGAAGACCCAGGACTAGGTGGAGGCACGTCCAGCTTGGAGGAGGCCTCGGGGAAGACCCAGGACTAGGTGGAGGCACGTCCAGCTTGGAGGAGGCCTCGGGGAAGACCCAGGACTAGGTCAGGGCTCAACATGAAAAAAAATCCCCACTGGCCCCCGGGGCCAGTAGATCAGTGTTTTGCTGGCCCCTTCTAAATGTTTACTGGCCCTGAAAGAAATATCATAGGTGTGATTGGCAAAGGACAAAAAAGCAGGAAAATATACGCCGCACCTACCATGAAGCTTCAGAAAATGGTTATAACCCAGCTAGCCACTGTCACTGTATGTTGTGCCATTAGCAGTAAAGCTAGACCAGGGGGCATCAACTACATTTTTCCAAGGGCCAGAATTTTTTTAAGCTGACACTCCGGGGGCCGGACTTTCAAATAAAGAAAATAAAATGTATTTATACCTAATAAGCATATTCTTGTTTGATATTTCACTTTCTTACTAAATTAATGCTATATTTTTTTTTACATGTATTAGTGTAAGCAAACTCCTAAAAAAACATGGACAATCCATAACGATAACTAGATAGGCTACTTAACTAGAAAAAGTTCCCAGATTAGGGGGCAGTTCACTGAGTGATGGTTAAAGTCTTTGATTACTGAAACGTTGTTGTAGTATGCAGTGTCCCGATTGGTGGAAAATGTTTGCAGAAAGAAAGGCTGTTGTCAGGTAAACATGTCACAGAGCCTGAAGCAAAAAGTTGATGTGGAAAACAGCAGCTTTAATGATGAATGGACTGATAAGCAGACTACCATTCATACTGTATGCCTCATTTGAAATAAGACAATGCTGTTGCAAAAGAATACAACTGGCAACATCATCAAGAATGAAGAACGCGGACATAACGATCACGTAATTCACGTGCATATTAAGTAGCCACATGTATATGTTTTGGTCTTATAATACATCCACAGGTTACTGCTCCAGCGGAGAGGATGGTTCGTTAAGTTTAAGATAAACAGTTAACTACAACCTGACATCTTTCATTTTAGCTTGTTTGTAAAAAGTCGCTAATAGCAGAGTAGAGCTGTGTTTGCACAGCGAGTGGACAGAGCAGACTGAAACATGTTGATACCTGTAGAACAGGTAGGTGGGTATGTTGATAAGTATTGACTTTTTAATCATGGAGGTTTTATTGTAGGCTACTTACAGTAACGACTGTAGCGTTAGTTCATCTGTGTATCGTTTCCAGTCAGTTACATGTGCTGCGTGAAGTAACGCACACACCACGGCTCTGCTGTGTGTGTGTGTGTGAGTGTGTGTGTGTGTGTGTGAGAGAGAGTGTGTGTGCGCAGCGCGGACATCGCTGTTCACTATCCCGTCTATCTTCTAAAATGCAACGCTTTTATCCAAATGAATTGTGCTTGAAGCTGCATGGCATTTTGTTGGTTTGGCTGGTCAGCTTTTGTTGGAAATTGCCGGCAAACGAAACCGTCTGCCTACATGACATCATCGCCTTTCTCCACCCAGGTGTAGCTGCTGTGTTTTCCACTAAGAATGCCCTCTTTCTCACATTAGCTTCATAGTTCTTTGACATTTTAACTAACATTCTAAATTACCAGAGGCGAAAATGTGAAATGTTAGTTAACATTCACAAGCTTCGCGCCACTCAGTATGACGTTTGCTGATGCAGCAGACAGAGCCATTGTCAATGGCCCATGCAGGCCAGTAACTGGCCAATCAACTAGCCCGACATACTCTTTAACTGGCCCCGGGCCATCGGGCCATTGCTTATGTCGAGCCCTGACTAGGTGGATGGTCGTCCAGCTGGGAGGAGGTCTTGTCCCAGGACTAAGTGGAGGGATTATAGCTCCACCCTGGCCTGGGAACACCTTGGGATCCCCCAGCCGGAGCTGGTTTATGTGGCTCTGGAAAGGGAAGTTTGGGGTCCCCTGCTGGAGCTGCTGCCCCTGCGACCCAACCCCGTATAAGCAGACGAAGATGGATGGATGGAGAATGCTGTATCTTGAGCCATGTATCGTATTGTGAGGTACCCTGTGATTCTCACCCCTAACACTGACAGGACGCAATGGTGCGTTGCAATTGCACCTAGTTAGCTCATGGTGCATTCAATGTTGTTGAAAAGTAACCTGCCATCATGTTTCTTCTTTTTGTTAATTTAATTAACTGGTGAAATTATTATTACATTTTAAATAAATTATTTAAATTTGACCATATGGTCTTAGTCATTTAATGCCACGGACTGTCGTTTTGTGCTGTTAAAAGTTTTTGTAAGTATCGGTTCATGCACTGCTTAGGCACTAAGCTCCGTTCTAAAAGTAGTGATTAAGCAAAGGTAATCAGAAAAAAAAACAAAGAACAATACCCAACCCTATTGGTAGTTGGATTTTGTTACCTTTGGACGGAGCCAGACTAGCTGTTCCCTCTGTTTTCAGCCTTTAAGCTAAGCTAATCTTACCAGCTGCAACTTCATATTTACTGTACAGACATGAGAGTGGTATCAATCTGAACATCTAAGTGAATAATCACACTTCCAAAAAATGTCTGTTTCTTCATTTTGCACCAACAGTGTGGTCCCGGACCACTTCACTTCTGAAATCCTGTACGTTTAGCTCTTAAACTATCTGTGTTGGATAGTGTTTTATTGTGGGGATTTCTGAATTAAACATTTTTTTATAAATTACACTGAAAGAAACTGATCGACAATGGTGAATAAGTAGACTTGTGGAAGTAAACTTCAGCTGAGACTCCTGATTTGTTTCTTTCAGCCACAATTTGAAATGTGATTGGCCAGCTCAGGTGATGTGTCTTTCAAGGGAGGGAACTAGAAGCAGGCTATATTATAAAATGATGAGATGGAAATTAAAATACTCAGAACAAGACATCCACAGAGACAAGACCTTAAAAATGAGCTGCTCTTCCAAGACAGAAGGTGACAGTCTGCTGCCTGGTAAATATATGTATTCTACAGTATTACAGCTCATTGCAGTGTCTGGGGTTTCATATATGGAACTATATGTGTTTTCTGAAATATAAACCAGCAACTCATTAACAGCTCATTCTCTTTTTAACCTATATTTGGGGATCAATTATGTTTTGAGACAACTTTGAACTAATTTGGACTGAACTATCTTTCAATATTCAATAAAAATACAACTGAAATGTTGAGTTTTTGTTAAGTCAGAGATGTGTGGTAGTGTATCTATCTACAGTGGGAAGTTTTATTATCTGCACACAACTGGGTTAAGCAGCATTTTAGAGACAATATCTACGTTTTTAGTTAGTGGTTAGTTGCATGATTGCAGATACTTTTCTTTAGCTCTTGTATTTGTATTTTTACATTTGGAAAGACTATCATAACCATCACTAACAAATGGTAAATTGATCACAAGTTGAACTTAGGTTAAGCTATTTTAATGTTAAAAAACAATGAAATGTTAATGTTTACTCATTATTAGTTGTGCTATAATTTGTTGTTTTGACAGTTTATTGTTTTACACTCATTTTTATATTATATGAAGTGTTAAATAATTAAGAAATGAATCATAAACATTATTTGGATGGATTTCATAAAGTTGCAACTAGTGTTTATAATACCTCGTTAATGGTTAATACTCTGTAAAGCATGTATAAATATATACATATATATATATGTATATATGTATGTTTGTATGTATGTATGTATGTATATATATATATATATATATATATATATATATATATATATATATATATATATATATATACAGTATTTACATATCAGTGTATAAAGAATTTAAAAAATATACTTAAATTACTTTATAGGCCGTTTAGCTGTTGTGGAAATCCACATTTGGATGAATTGTTCAGAGTGAAGACACATTATTACCAGCGGTGGAAAGTATCTAAGTACATTTACTCCAGTACTTTACTGGAGTCTTTTCTTTTCATTCCACTTTCTACTTCTACTCTGCTACATTTCAGAGAGAAAAATTGTACTTTTTACTCCACTACATTCATCTTGACAGCTTTAGTTACTTTACACATTAACACAGTAGTTTATCAAATCTGATGTTTAATTGAAATGATTATACCATTAAACACACAACTGGTTGGATTATTTACACTTTCTAAAATGGAAGGATTGTTCTTTACTTTCAATACTTTAACTACATTTTCCTGATGATACTTACTTTTACTGAAATAACATTTTCACTGAAGTCTTTAACTTGTAATAGTATTCTTAGAGTGTGGTATTAGTACTTTTACTGCAGTAAAGTATTTAAATACTTTTTCCAACGCTGTATCCATCCATCCATCCATCCATCCATCCATCGTCGTCCGCTTATCCGTGGTCGGGTCGCGGGGGGAGCAGGTCCAGCAGGGGACCCCAAACTTCCCTTTCCAGAGCCACATTAACCAGCTCTGACTGGGGGATCCCGAGGCGTTCCCAGGCCAGGTTGGAGATGTAATCCCTCCACCTAGTCCTGGGTCTTCCCCGAGGCCTCCTCCCAGCTGGACGTGCCTGGAACACCTCCCTAGGGAGGCGCCCAGGGGGCATCCTTACCAGATGCCCGAACCACCTCAACTGGCTCCTTTCGACGTGAAGGAGCAGCGGCTCTACTCCGAGCTCCTCACGGATGACTGAGCTTCTCACCCTATCTCTAAGGGAGACGCCAGCCACCCTCCTGAGGAAACCCATTTCGGCCGCTTGTACCCTGGATCTCGTTCTTTCGGTCATGACCCAACCTTCATGACCATAGGTGAGGGTAGGAACGAAAACTGACCGGTAGATCGAGAGCTTTGCCTTCTGGCTCAGCTCTCTTTTCGTCACAACGGTGCGATAAACTGAATGTAATACCGCCCCCGCTGCGCCGATTCTCCGACCAATCTCCCGCTCCATTGTCCCCTCACTCGCGAACAAGACCCCAAGGTACTTAAACTCCTTCACTTGGGGTAAGGACTCATTCCCTACCTGGAGAAGGCACTCCATCGGTTTCCTGCTGAGAACCATGGCCTCAGATTTAGAGGTGCTGATCCTCATCCCAGCCGCTTCACACTCGGCTGCAAACCGTTCCAGTGAGTGCTGAAGGTCACAGGCCGATGATGCCATCAGGACCACATCATCTGCAAAGAGCAGCGATGAGATCCCCAGCCCACCGAACTGCAACCCCTCCCTACCACGACTACGCCTCGATATCCTGTCCATAACTACTACGAACAGGATTGGTGACAAAGCGCAGCCCTGGCGGAGGCCAACCCTCACCTGGAACGTGTCCGACTTACTGCCGAGAACCCGGACACAGCTCTCGCTTTGGTCATACAGAGATTGGATGGCCCTGAGAAGGGACCCCCTCACCCCATACTCCCGCAGCACCTCCCACAAAGTCTCCCGGGGGACCCGGTCATATGCCTTCTCCAGATCCACAAAACACATGTAGACTGGATGGGCATACTCCCAGGCTCCCTCCAGGATCCTTGCTAGAGTAAAGAGCTGATCCGTTGTTCCACGACCAGGACGGAATCCGCATTGTTCCTCTTCAACCTGAGGTTCGACTATCGGCCGAACCCTCCTTTCCAGCACCTTGGAGTAGACTTTACCAGGGAGGCTGAGAAGTGTGATACCCCTGTAATTGGTACACACCCTCTGGTCCCCCTTTTTGAACAGGGGAACTACCACCCCGGTCTGCCACTCCTTTGGCACTGTCCCAGACTTCCACGCAATGTTGAGTAGGCGTGTCAACCAAGACAGCCCCTCCACACCCAGAGCTTTCAGCATTTCTGGACGGATCTCATCAATCCCTGGGGCTTTGCCACTGTGGAGTTGTTTGACTACCTCAGTGACCTCCACCAGGGAAATTGACGACAATCCCCCGTCATCCTCCAGCTCTGCCTCTAAGAGGGCGCATCAGCTGGATTTAGGAGTTCCTCAAAGTGCTCCTTCCACCGCCCTATTACCTCCTCAGTTGAGGTCAACAACGTCCCACCCTTACTGTACACAGCTTGGATGGTTCCCCGCTTCCCCCTTCTGAGGTGGCGGACGGTTTTCCAGAAGCGCCTTGGTGCCGACCGAAAGTCCTTCTCCATGTCTTCTCCGAACTTCTCCCACACCCGCTGCTTTGCCTCTTTCACGGCAGAGGCTGCAGTCCTTCGGGCCCTTCGGTACCTTGCAACTGCCTCCGGAGTCCTCTGGGATAACATATCCCGGAAAGACTCCTTCTTCAGTCGGACGGCTTCCCTGACCACCGGTGTCCACCACGGTGTTCGAGGGTTACTGCCCCTTGAGGCACCTAAGACCCTAAGACCACAGCTCCCTGCCGCAGCTTCAGCAATGGAAACTTTGAACATTGTCCACTCAGGTTCAATGCCCCCAGCCTCCACAGGGATGCACGAAAAGCTCCGCCGGAGGTGTGAGTTGAAGGTCTGTCGCACAGGAGCTTCCTCCAGACGTTCCCAATTTACCCGCACCACCCGTTTGGGCTTACCAGGTCTGTCCAGAGTCTTCCCCACCCCCTGACCCAACTCACCACCAGATGGTGATCAGTTGACAGCTCCGCCCCTCTCTTCACCCGAGTGTCCAAAACATACGGCCTCAGATCAGATGAAACGATTATAAAATCGATCATTGACCTTCGGCCTAGGGTGCTCTGGTACCAAGTACACTTATGAGCATCCTTATGTTCGAACATGGTGTTTGTTATAGACAATCCATGACTAGCACAGAAGTCCAATAACAGACAACCACTCTGGTTTAGATCAGGGAGGCCGTTCCTCCCAATCACGCCTCTCCATGTGTCTCCGTCATTGCCCACATGTGCGTTGAAATCCCCCAGCAGAACTATGGAGTCCCCCTCCGGAGCCCCATACAGGACTCCATTCAAGGTCTCCAAGAAGGCCGAATACTCTGAACTCTTGTTTGGTGCATATGCACAAACAACAGTCAGAGTTTTCCCCCCAACAACCCGCAGGCGTAGGGAGGCGACCCTCTCGTCCACCGGGGTAAACTCCAACGTTGCGGCGCACAGCCGGGGACTTGTGAGTATCCCCACACCCGCCTGGCGCCTCACACCCTGGGCAACTCCGGAGAAGAAAAGAGTCCAACCCCTCTCCAGGAGTACGGTTCCAGAACCGAGACTATGTGTAGAGGTAAGCCCCACCAGATCCAACTGGTATCGCTCCACCTCAAGCACAAGTTCCGGCTCCTTCCCCCACAGCGAGGTGACATTCCACGTCCCCAGAGCCAGCCTCTGCTGCCCGGGTCTGATCCGTCGAGGCCCCTGACCTTTACCGCCACCCGTGTGGCAGCGCACCCGACCCCAGCGGTTCCTCCCACAGGTGGTGGGCCCATGGGCTGGAGAGATAGGTGCCACGTAGCTTTTTCGGGCTGTGCCCGGCCGGGCTCCGTGGCAAACCCGGCCACCAGACGCTCGCTGACGAGCCCTCCCTCTGGGCCTGGCTCCAGACGGGGGCCCCGGGCTTCCTCCGGGCAGGGTCTCTCTATCCCTTCCTCGTTTTTTCATAGGGTTTTTTTTTAACCATTCTTTGTCTGGCCCCTCACCTGAGACCACTTTGCCATGGGAGACCCTACCAGGAGCACAAAGCTCCAGACAACACAGCCCTCAGGTTCATAGGGACACCCAAACCTCTCCACCACGATAAGGTGATGGTTCCCGGAGAGGCTTCAACGCTGTAGATCTGTAAAAAAGATTTTGGGGGGGGGGGGCTGTGTTACCACCCTGACACACCAAGAAGATCGGCAGTCGTCCTCGTTTTTGCGGTGTGTCCCACACCGTCGCCACGTGTCAGCTTCTGTCTGCCTTTTGGGCAAACACTGTTAAATTGTAGGTATCATGGGCAATGACAGTACTACATTGAATTACACCCTGGGCAAGGCCCCCTTTGAGCGCCCCCCTCCACACACACACGGACACAAATCAGAGTGCCCCTTAAAGTGCAGTGTGGTGCCTAGTGCCTTGTATTGCTCTGCTAGCTCCTCATCTGCAAGACTTGGGAATTTTGTCAAAGAAACTGAATTTCTTTTCCACATTTTCCAATGTGGAAAATCTCTCCTTGATGGCTGACGTGGCTGCATCAACGACAACGTTGAAGAATGCAACCTCCAAATTCCTAAGTGCATCACTGAAAGGCTCATCATGTGAGAAGTGGCGCTTTGTGGACCTGAGGCTTTTGTGTTTTAAAACCGCATCAACATTTATTTCTTCATAAATGTCCTTGGCCGCCGAATGTGCAGTCACAAAGCCACTTGCTCTGGAGACCTCGCTCAGTCTTCTTCAAAAGACTCAAAGCTAGATCCACATGCATATTTCGAGACTGCATGAGTTTGCTGGCATGCTGTATTGCAGATAGCATGTCATTCCAAACAACCGTGCAGATGCTGAAGTAGTACGACCTCACCTCCTCAGACAAAGACTGGGCCTCAGACTTTATAGCAGGGTCTTTGTTGAAGTTTGTCACCTCAATTAAAGCCTCTCACAGCAGCACCCTCGTACCTCATGGGCTCGATGCTATTGACCTTGCTCTCCCATCTGGTTTCTGCCCACATCTTTAAGGTGATGCTCACATGGTTCTTTAGTATGGCCCATCTTTGGGTGGAGGCTGAAAATAACGTGTATATCTTTTGCAGGACACCAAATAATAATAACTTTATTTCAGACACAGGTCCATATGGCACAACATACAGCATAAAAAGAAAATACAGAAATACATATCATAAAAGTGGACAAAAATGGACAAATCATAAGAGCCTATCAAATGTACAAGCTATTACACCAGTGTCGTCTGAGCCTCGATGTGTATCTGTAGCAGCTTTTCAGAGGACTAACTAGGGCTTCAATTATATGGTTCACTGAATTGTCCAGTCGACACATAAAACCAAACGTCAGTTGCCTTAAGAGTGCCTCACAGGTTGGCGCTCTATTAGACACAAACAAATGACTGGCACTATGCCACCTAGGGACATGGAGCAGCATCCTCATTGCATCATTATGTGCTACCTTTAGCCGCTGCATACTCTTATCTTATAGTTAGACCACATTTGAGCCGTATATAGCGGTGTAATGTAGGTTCTAAACAAAGAGCACTTCACAGTGTCAGAACACATATAAAACTTCCTTATGAGCATATTGGCTTGAGCATAAATTTGACAGTGCTGACGGTATAGATCTTTGTCATCCATCCAGTCATTAGATATAACATGACCTAAATATTTTACTTCCTCACACACAGCAAGAGGGCTGTCTGACAGATAAAAAGTCGGGAAAGTTGATTTACTGTCGTCATTGCTTCTAACCACCATTATGTGGCTTTTCTTAGCGTTGTATTTAATATCGTACTCGAGTCCATATTGTGAGCAGACTTTCAGCATCTGCTGCATCCCAACGCTGTATGGACAAAGCAGGACAAGATCGTCTGCATACATTAGATGATTAACAACAGTGTTGCCCACAAGGCAGCCAGTTTTTTACCTATTTAACCGGTCTGACAGTTCATCCATGTAAACATTAAATAAAATAGGAGACATAATTCCTCCTTGTTTCACTCCATTACTGACATGAAATGGAGCAGATACAACATTATCCCATTTAACCTGAAACGTTTGATGGGCATACCAAAACACTAAAATTCTCACTAAAAATGTAGGGACACCTCTATCTAACAATTTTACAAACAGTCGTTCATGATTGATTCTATCAAATGCCTTTGACGCATCAATAAAACATAAAAACATTGACGAATTCAGGCTGTTATACCTGGACACAATCTCTTTAAGAGCATATCGGTTCCATGCTTTCTTTTAAAGCCAAACTGATTGTCAGCAGTAAGGACATACATTTCTAGCTTTGTTAGCAGTATTCTCTCCAGTACTTTAGACAAGATACTGGCTAATGCAATTGGTCGATAACTGTCAATACTGTTGAGCTTACCAGTCTTGTCTTTGAGCACAGGTAGTAACATCACAGACATAATAGCATCTAGCAGGACACCGTGAACCAGACACCCATTAAAACACATGGAAAGCAAGGGACAGAGCCTATGGCTGGCATATTTTAGATGTTCTGCATTAATGCAATCCATACCGCAGGCTTTGTTGTTATCCAGCATATTAATGACATCATAGATATCTGCTACCCTAACCATCATATCTGCTGATAAATCAGAATGTTCATGATTGATTCTAACTGGGTTACTTTTGACACAATTAAATAGGTCACAGTAATGTTCTCGCCAGAGCTCAGATATTTTTTCTGGGCTACTAATACCTTCAATAACAGCTGGTAAGGATATTTTATTGTTATTCATAATTTTGACCTCTTGCCAAAAATCAGTAGGGTTATTTTTCTGTAGCTTTCTGGCTAGTGAGTCTGCTCTCAAAGTATTTTCATTTTTCTTAATAAAACGTAGTGCATACTTAACTCTAGCATTTGTCAGTTTTTTTCTAACTAACAGTTCCCCATGTCTAGGCCTTCCTGCCTCAGACCAGAGTCTAAAGGCCTCTCTTGCCTCAGCGTACTGCTCAGCCACAAAGTCATTCCACCCAGGTCTAATGTTAAGCACCCTACAATTTCTTTTACAAAATGGTTCACTGGAAGCATTAAGACATTTCACAATACCATCATACATGGCACAGAGTTTTTCAACATGTAGCACATCCTTACAATTAATATCTGAACACATTAGGGCCTCATAAGGCAGAGCAATATTATTTAGAGAACTTTCAGTTCGCAATGAGTATTCAACCACCTCCTCTTTACTCAGCTTTGACCAGTCCAGTTTACATGCAGCTGGTCAACAGGGGGAGTTTTTCAACATCTAACAAAGCAGCAATAGGTATATGATCAGAGGTGGCAAGTTCATAGCAGATCTCCACATTTAACAGTGAGGCATGAGCATCAGCTGTGGTCACAATATGGTCTAACCAAGATGTTGTGTTCCACGCATCACTAACATAGGTAAAACTTGAGTCAGGCAACAAAGCAATGCTTGATAGAATTAAATTAGACTCATTACAGAACTGCTGTAAGTGTGTTGCAAATAAAGATTTGCTATCTGACATGTCAGCATTAAAATCACCCATAACCAGGGATGTAGTGGAGGCTAAATGCACGTAAACGCCGTTTACGCACCTCCCAAAATTCGGAAATAGCGTTTACCCACCTCCAAAGTGCGTTTATCCACCTCTAAATTGTGTTTATCCACCTCTAAATAGCCTATAGTTCCTAAGCCATTTTAAATTAAGCTTATGTCGTTTTAGTTTCATATTTTTCATTATTAGTTTCATAGATTGTTAAACCTAAGACGAAGTCTTTCATATTGCGCTGCTTACTGTCAGTGTTGACCAATCTCTTGCAGTGTTTTTTTTGTAAAGCCCACAACGTCGCCTTCCAGGCAGCGATGCCTGGAAGGCACTGAACTCATGCTTGAACTAAGTCAACGGTCGCAGCGCTGCCTTGAAGTCAACGTTGGGGGCTTAAAACACCATCGAGCATCTCTTGCGTAGCCAGCAGGAAGCAGCAGACTGCATTTTATATACTGTCTATGACTGCATCAAGACTCATCAGTTCTCTTAATACATCCATGGTCACTAGCCCAAACTAGCCTACATGTCTCATGTAATAAATTGTAAAAATAGATGTCCGGCAATTTTTTAAGCGGCGTCAAGACAGCAGCCCTCCTCCTGATGCAAGCAAACGGCCTCGGCTACAGGCCCAAAGTGAGTGAGCTCGAAAAACAGTACTAAACTTCATGTTTTTTAGGTTAATTTGGTTCACAGTAGATTCATGCCACTGACTCAACAAGTCACCTCTACCTGTTCCCATTAGCCCATGTTACAAGTAAAATTCAGGATACATTATCAGATAAATAACTGGATGTAATTATGCATTCTCTGACATTTAAACCACTGGAAGTTTGTGACAACAAGCTCTCTTTGCTAGTCACCTAGCTAGTTAATGTTATCGCTATAGCCGTTCGCGGTTTTGCGGGTACGGTAAACGTTTCTATGGAAACGGCGAGTTGAACCAATCAGAGGCGTCGCTGTTAAGCTTAGGACTGTGGGTAGTGTAGTTTTTCTCCATAAGATTGCGGCTAAAAACATGTTTTTCTAGTAACAAGGTTGATTTCATACAGACCTCTAGCTTCTACAGGAGCAGAAACAAAATGAGACATTTGAGGATGTCATCCTGGGCTTTTGGGAAACACTGATCCACATTTTTCTGACATATTATAGACCAAACAACTAATCGATTAATCAAGAAAATATTCAACAGATTAATCGACTATGAAAATAATCCCAAATCCCTAATCATTATGTACAAGTGCATTGCATTGGAAGCCCTGGATATAAGCCTCCCTCTCTATCTCTTAAATATTTTTGTTCTCTCTGTTTTGTCATTTAGTAAACTTTATAGATTTCAACCCTATTATTCCTTCTGGAGTCTCTTTAACAAGAGCTTAGATTATTGTATGAATTGAATGGTGATTGTGTGACCTATGATGAGGAAACCACCAGTGATACCCTTGGTAGTACCATCAAATGATAGCCTATAGCGATGTCATCAGGATACACATACACCGGTAGGCAGTGGCCCACCTTAAAAGGTGACCACGTCGTGGTCCACCAGAATTTATAGTTTACCCACCTCTTTTTTTACCACTACACCTCTGCCCATAACATAGACACAAGATGAACTGTTCTCCTCTATAAATGACTGATTAACAGCTAACCTGTTCAAATATTCATCCTCAGGCTCATATGATTCATACGGTGTATACACTTTTAAGACAATACATTTCTTTTCATTAAAATTACACTCTAGCCCTGTGGCCCAGTCAACATTTAGGCGCACCACATTCACTATTGAGTCATATTTGATGTTCCACAATATTGCTACACCACCAGCTATCCTACCTCGAACCAGCTTTGTACTGAGGTCAGTAGTGGACTCTCCAGCCCCATGAAAGTTTATGTGTATAGTGTTCAGCTTATCCAGATCTTGTTTCGCTAGCCAGGTTTCTTGCAAGCACAGAATGTCACACATCCAGCAATGTATCCACAACCAGACGTTTTGATATATTAGTAACAGTATGACCTACTCGCAGCCCGTGGGTATTATATGAGACAACACGCATTTTTTTTTTTACAATGTTTTGTCATTTCCAGCGATGTAGCTGGCCTTCATCCCGTCCTCACCCACAACCACAGCAGGCACCCTAGCATCATTAACGTGCAACAGCCCCTCATCTCGAGAGTGGGGGGCAACCTCTGGCCCAGACAGACCTCCGTCTGCTCCCCTAGGGCGACGGACAAAAGTCCCAGCGGGCCACAGCTGCGGATCGTATAGCTCGGCCACATCATTACATTCAGCGGAAATACAGAAGGAGCTAAATCTGCTTTGTGTCACCTCTTTTCTGCATGTCACTTCCCGATTCAACTTCATCTTTAAATAGTCACTGAGAGTAACGGCATCAACACTGAGATCAAACTTTGTTGCAAATACTTTAACCATCTTTGTTTTAACAGCGAGTATATTACTAACCTCACCAGTCCCAATTATGCCAGTTTTCTTTCTCACATACCTCGCTGGAGTTTTTACAGTGCGAGGTGTGGGGCTGCGATCATGGCTTCGAAGTAACGTATATCATCAACAGATCCCTTAGCAGTATCACACACAACTAAATTCAACGTATGTGGCCCTCATGACACAAACAGAGCATAGGGTCACAAAATGTGTCCAGCAAACTGAAGAACTGCTAACTTTAGCGTATTTTGTTGTACTGAATACGTGAGTTAAGCTGCGCCTGGTTTTATCTTCTGGGTGATGTCACAGCGACTCCCTGCAGTTTCTATGAGTCTTGTTCAATGGGAAGCCAGGATCAGAATTCAAACCTAAAAGTAACACTTACTGTAGGTGAGACCTTCAACATCTGGAGTTTTTGGAGCCTGTTTACTGTCCTGCTGTCTCTGCAATTCCTTTGAAAGGGGAGGCCACATGTTTGCAGAGTCTTCTCTTTGTTTAAAGAGTCCATATGGTTAGGTTCCCACATTAGGCTAACAGGCAGCTTCATATTTACTGTACACAAGCTTTTATTTTCCTAGGATAGCAAAGGCATGTCCTACCCTGCCTTTGATCAGCTTACCCTGGTATTCTTACACTAACCAATCCCACTCCTCTTCTAAAACTAACCAATGTAACCAACCTAACCAACAAAGGCAACCAGTACTAGCTATCAGAGGCACAGTAGGGGGGGGTATGACTTCACCATTGGCAAAATTGGCTTACCATAGAGACATGATAGTGGAATCAATAGTGGATTGTCGTAGATTTGAATGTTTGACATAACATCATGACAGAGGCAATTATTACTATACTAACATCTATAAAACTTTCCAACAGATGAAATGCAAGAGCTGAGGATCATCCTGCTTGGGATGGTCAGAGCTGGGAAGAGTTTTTCAGGAAACAAAATCCTGGGCCTGGACAAGGATGGATTCCACTCAAAGGGCGGTTCGTCTCCTGTCACAGACAAGTGCCAGAAGGAAAATAGGAAGATTAACAACCAAAATGTGGTTGTTGTTGATACTCCTGGTCTGTTGCACGCTACCAAAACAGAAGAGGAGATTATGAGAGAGATCAAGAAATCCATCGAATTTGCTAAACCTGGTCCTCATGTGCTCCTGATTGTGCTGAGTGTGAAACAGACATACACATCTTTTGTAGAATACATGGTGAAAATAATTCTCGATACTTTCGGCAAAAACACATTGGATCATACTATGGTGTTGTTCACCTATGGAGACAAGCTGAAAGATACCAAGATAGACGACTATTATCGTCAACATCCATCTCTCAACAAGCTAATAGGCAGTTGCAAATATGGATACTATGTTTTTGACAAAAACTCCAAGATCGAACAGGGCCCTGACCTACTGAAGAAGATCAACGATATGGTTCAGGCAGAAGACAACCACTACACCGCTGAGATGCTCCAAAAGGCTGAAACTGCCTTAAAAAAGGTACGAAAGGCCTCAGAAAGAGGAACACAATCCAAGCCAGTTACTATTCAAACTGCAGTTTTTTCTGGTATGGCTGTTGGATGTCTGTTTGGGTATCTTGCTGGTGAGGGTCCAATAACGTCTACGATAGGATCGGCACTAGGAGCCGTAGGGGGTGGACTACTGTGCCTTGCAGTGGCATGTGTAGTGATACTCGCCAAAAAAAAGTGCAAATGCAGCCAAACATGTTGTTGAGTTTAAATTGATCAGATCAATTCTTACAAATGAAAATAGGGGGGAAACGATGGTGGTGCAGTTTGTATATTTAGTTATTTCTGTTTTGTTTTAATGTCTTTTAATTAAAAGCCGCCTATGTTTAATAAACAAGGGCCATTCTCACAGTAGGTGAGTTAGCTGTGTTTGCTGGTGATTGGTTGTGGGCTGACCTAAACCTTTTAGGTTTCAGGAATAATAAATAATATCACCCAGTTTAGATGAATGTAGAATACGCACAGCGTTTGAGCTCTGACGTCGTCATCCCCAACCAACACGTTCTTACTCTGAACTCATAAAATACGGGTGTTTGGACAGTGGCTGTCAGCATCTGAAACGACCAACAAAGCCCCTTCAGCGTGTTTGTAGAACGTACCGGGGAGAGCAGCAGCTAAACGGGCTTTAGCGAGTAGTATGTAAGGACGAAATTTGGTGGTTAGTCGGAGGTTAGTCGCGGTGGTGGATGGGTCAAACACAGGACTTTCACCCAGGAGACCGGGGATCGTGTCCTACGTGTGTCTTTAACCATCCCGCTATTTGTCACGGAAGCCACTTTCTTCTTTAACCGGCCCGTTATTCCCTCGTATCACAGAAGCGTAAGCCCACCTACGACATTGTTCCTTAACATAACTGCATCAAAAGGGACGCCAATAGTTCCGACCAAACAAGTTTAGATAAAGAGTGTTATATGATGCTAAAGGAGACTTTTAGCATTGATAACAACGACAAAGGCACCTGGCCAAGCGTCCGTATTTTAGCAGATGAGAGTGAGAACCTGTTGCCCCAACAAGGAAGTGAATAACTTCCACAATGACCGTCGTCTTTCAGATACTATACTCAACACTTTTCTAATACAACAGCCTTCATAAAGAGTTTTCAGTTGTAACTAACAGCTTTAATAGTTAATGTGTTGTAGATTTGTTTTGTGTCACTAATAGGGATAACAGTAGGTATGTTAGGTTGGGAGAAATCCTGCTCTAATGTTTATCCTATCTATGTTGTAATAATTATTTTATACATTTTGGTAAATTCACTCATAAATGCTCATTGGTTTCTCACTTTTGAATGAACTGTTAAGTCTGCAGTTAAACCAAACGTGTTAATTCTAGAAAACATCAGTGATTTAAAATGAGTCATGTAAAATGAGTAAAATGAGCACATAAGTATGTCACAGACTAAGGTCCATAAAAGATTGTTGACCTTTGGTTTCCAAACTGGGTATGAACCCCGGCCTCCAGAATGAAAGTCCTGTGTTTGTTTGAGCGTTTGCTGCCACAATAACTACCACGAGAGTTTAGCGCCTAACGGCAAACGTAAATATGGGGCTTTATAAGTAGCTTGCACAATCAACCTACAGTCGTAATCTGGGTGAGGACGGTCTGGTGATCACAATGTGGTACCTTAAATACTGTGCAAAATATTGTTGGAAATTACAAATGACAATGTGACTCTTTGGCTTCGTTTTATTTGTATTATATATTCAGCTGTTATATGTAATTGCTTTGTTGAATGTAACTGGTATGTGGGAAGTGTGCAGCTGGTTTATGTGCAAAGAGATGCTCTTTTATTACTCAAATATTCAATATTAAAAAGGACTTGGATCCAAATTGGGGACAAAAAACAAAACTGACATCCCTACTTCAAAGTTATTTCTGCAGCTTTAAACTGGAAGCTGTTTTATTTACACACAATCAACCGTCATTTGATTAATTCTCACAATTTGTGTTATTACGTTCATGGCTGACCCAGAACCTCAGTGGCCCCCTAAGGCTCCAGGTCGTCTTTGTGTCTTTTACTTTGGGGTACTTTGATTGATCATAAATGTGTTTGCTGATATACACCAAAGCACAAATATCACTCCCTCCAGAAAAACGCGATTATGCGATTGCTGAATTTAATGCATAATCAGCCAAAGTCTGCATAGTTATGCGGGGGACGCATTTTTTCAAATACGCCGCACTTTCGCCGCATAAATCGCCGATTTCCACGCAAAATATGCAGGGCTTGCATGATTTCATAATCCCCGCATTTTTGTTGCAAAAAAGTCACATATATCTCAGCAGAAAGTTGAAAAATGCTGCGTTTACTTCACACAAGAGCAGCCATTTCACCTGTTGCCATGGGAACGTTATGAAGTGACGTCATTTCTCCTAGTGAGAACACGGTGTTGGGGGAATCACTTTGTTTTCGCTTTTTCATCAAACAGCAGTTTTTGCAAGTTCCCGCAATTTCCTCGCATACAATTGCATAAATATCCCGCATATTCCATCGCATTTTTTAAGAAAACGTGCCGCATAATCAAGGATTTTTGACCCGCAACAATCACAAAAAAACTGCGTTTTTCCGGAGGGACTGAAACACAAACTGGAATACTCGGGGCCTGATGTGTCCCCTGCATTTTATCCCAATCTTAAAGTGCTCATATGCTTTTTCCCTTTCCTTTATTGTGTTGTATATCTTTTGTTGTGCATGTTATAGGTTTACAAAGTGAAAAAGCCTAATTTGAGCACTTTAAGTCCCTGTCTCGTGAAGGGGCCCTGTGTCAAAATCTGGTTTGAAGACCTTTAATATTTCATTTTCAGGGTTTGAGCCACAATGCACCAAATTTCGACAATGTCCCGTTGGCTGTTATTTAATAAGCGTGTATGGCAAATCAGTGTCTGATGCTCGGGAAAATATTTGTTAGAGAGAAAAAAATTCTGTGCAGCTTGGATTTTTAAGTTAGCCAGGATTTTCAGTCAATAATCACATTGTGTTAGCTGATCATCACGTTATAGTCCAGATGACAGAGCTCTAATAAGTAATTCAAGTTTGTTTATATAGCACTTTTCACAGATAAAATCACAAAGTGCTTTCAAATAAATTGAAATACGATAAATAAAAGACATGAGAATACAAAGGAAAACATCGGTACATGAAATCAGACAGCCATTACAGCCCTTGTGTAACTAATAGCCAAGTTTTCAAATTGTTTTATAAAAGAATCAACAGAACAATGCAAAGAGAGCAGCAGAGCGTTCTACATCCTGGGTCCGCTGCCTGAAAAGATCGATCCCCTCTGGTTGTAAAATGAGTTTGGGGGACCACTAACAACATCTGACCTGATGACCTCAGACTCTGGGAATAATACACTTTTAAACTGATTAATAATTATATTGTTTTTTATATATTTAAAATGATTGATTACAGAGAAAGTTAAAGGGCTGTCATATTCAAGTACCGCCACAAAGCATCTCTTTCTACATCTAAACAAGCTGCAAACTTGTATTCAATGTGCATGTAAACCAAGAACAGTGTGTAAAACTCTGAACTATATATTTTAAATGTGTGATATACAGACGGTCCACTGAAAACGTCCAATGGACATTTAGACGAGGACGGAGCCGTGATGGAGTCGTGGTGCAGCCTGATCCTGTGGACATGATGGGTTACTGATTTCATATGATAATGACATGAAATATGATCTTGTCGTTTTTCATTGTGTCTGATTTCCAAAATACTTAATACTTAATCCAAAAATAAAGACATGTAACCCTCCAGACTTTGTCTTCATTCAGATTAATGTCAATATTAGTGACTGGAAGCAGCTGGTTTATAACTGGCAGATCCGTCTCCTGTATCCACCTGCAGATGGGAACTACTGTTTGATCTACTCTAGTTTATAAAACGGAGAACTCAAATCAAGCAATCTAATTTATATTAGGTTCTTAGTCGTATATAATATAATAACCAGATTCAACAGCTATAATTTGAATTATTCTGCACAATAAGTACCACTCCGCGTCCTCACTTTTTCAAAATTTTTAAATAAAAGAAAACAGCAATTTTACATAATTTAGGAACATTGTTATTACCATATGTGTGTCTAAAACGTTGAAAAGCTACAGCAGAAAACACTATATTTATTAGATCTGCTGAAAGTAATTTAGTTTTTGGACGGAGTCTGACCGAGTCTATTATTGGTCATAAACATTGACAACCCAAGGTTGAAATCAGTCATCAGAGCATCTGACAGCCATCTTTGATTCCAGCCTGTTAATTAATCCTAAACCTAAAGTAAATTACAACTCGTTTGAAAGCCTAGTTCTTAATCTTCAACATCCAACATGGAAAACAGTACAGCCAATTATATTTGTTGTTTACTCAGCTCCAGGTCAGTATTCTGAATTTTTATCTGAATTCTCAGAGTTTTTAATCATGTGTAGTCCTTACATCAGACAAAGTAGTTATTGTAGGTGACTTTAATATCCACGATAGCCTTAACTCACTACTAGATTTAATTGGTTTCAGTCAGATTGTGCATAAGGCCACTCACTGTTTTAACCACACCCTCGACCTTGTGCTGGCATATGGCATCAAAATTGAAGATTTAATAGTATTTCTGCAGAATTCTTTATTATCAGACCATTCTTTAATAACATTTGAATTCTTACTACCCGACTATATGAAATCAGATAAAAGCTTCTACACTAGATCTGATCTGACAGTGCTATAAATAAATTTAAGGAAGATTTTCCAAAAGCATTTAATTCAATGTCGTACCTTAATATAACAGAGGACCTTTATGTTAACTTTAGCCCCTCCCAAATTGATCATTTTGTAGATGGTGCTACGGCCTCGTTACGGACGACTTTAGACTCTGTTATTCCCCTCAAAAGAAAATGAAGAAGGGACGGAGCTACAGGGGGGCTACTGGAGAGAGAGAGAGAGAGAGAGAGAGACAGAGAGAGACAGAGAGAGAGAGAGAGACATATGCTAAACATACAGACGCAAGCTGTAACATTTTGGACACATCTAAATGTAAGTCAAAAAGTAACATTCCATTTCAAAGCACTTAAAACCCAAGAGCCAAAAAGATCAATATTTAGAATATTGGAGAAAGCAAACACAGTATACTAAATTATTTGACTGACTATCTGCACACCGTCAGAGATACGAAGAAGAGATGGATCCTGACTAAATACAGGCTCAGTGACCACCGACTGGGTAAGACAGAGATGTACTTCCTCATCCACTGGGAAAAAGTGAAATGTCAGAGCGCGTCACGTGATGCATCTGAATGAATCATGTCAGAAATTGGCATCAGCCAATGAGATTTCGCTTTTAGAGTTAAATCCCCCATTGTACTTTCACGAATGGTTGCTGATGAAAAGGAAATGACCATATTTGGATCTGACAGCATTACACAGGAGAAAGAGAGCTTTCTAACGGTATATGTGATGACAGGGTGCAGACGATCGCGGAGCTGCACGATGATTTAGAACACAAACTTGTTGAATTTAGGAGAAATCTACAGACACAAACAGACAAAGTATAGTAAAATAAAGACCTAAATGTGTATTTTGAACTTCTTTTTCACCACAAATCTGACAGAAGACAAATAGCCCAAAATCTCAAAATTGACCATTGAAAAAAACTTTTTTTGCCTGCTGTGTCTTAGAGCTCAATGCTGAGTGTGTGTGTGTGTGTGTGTGTGTGTGTGTGTGTGTGTGTGTGTGTGTGTGTGTGTGTGTGTGTGTCTGTGTGTGTGTGTGTAATAAGGTGGGACTTCCACAGAACTGGGTGTGGGTGTGTGTGTGTGTGTGTGTGTGTGTGCGCGTGTGTGCGCGTGTGTGTGTGTGTGTGTGAGTAATAAGGTGGGACTTCCACAGAACTGTGTGTGTGTGTGTGTGTGTGTGTGTGTGTGTGTGTGTGTGTGTGTGTGTGTGTGTGTGTGTGTGTGTGTGTGTGTGTGTGTAATAAGGTGGGACTTCCACAGAATTGTGTGTGTGTGTGTGTGTGTGTGTGTGTGTGTGTGTGTGTGTGTGTGTGTGTGTGTGTGTGTGTGTGTGTGTGTGTGTGTGTGTGTGGGGAGGGTGGGGTGGGGGGGGGTGTGTGGGTGCGTGTGCGCGTGTTAGTAATAAGGTGGGACTTTGAGTGGTGATAATTCTTGATAATCTGAAGAATGAGAAGAGAAAGAAGAAAAAGAAAAAGAGAGGAGGAGATGGAGAAAGGAGGTGAGGAGAGGAGTTGAGAAAGAAGAGAGGAAGTTAAGTTTAGTCGAGAAAAAGTGATACGGTGACAACAGTCAAGAGTCCGCCCCTCCCCCGCTTAACTGTCACGTTGTCCTCGGGTCAAATTTGACCTGTTTTTTTCATATCAGAAATATGGGATGTCGAAAGAAGTGCCGAAAATGATTGTTTTTAAAGTGACAAAAAAAAAACTGACAAAATGTCAGAAAAAGTGACAAAATGTCAGAAAAAGCTACAAGTGACAAAACGGAGGTTATAGTGTCAAAAACGTTACACGAAAAGCTACAAAAATTCAGCAAAAGCAAATAAAATTGAGAAAAAAATGATCAAAAGGTTGTAAAAAAACAATAGCTGAGACGTTGAGAGAGAGACAACAAGAGGACTTCATGGATTAAAAGGGTTAACAGCCATGTTTTATGACCCAAACTCAGACCTGCGCACCGCGTTCTTATACAGCAGCCAAAAATACATTGAATACATAAGAATTTCAGTGCTTTACTTTTGGTAGCAACATGTATGAATGATTCATGAGAACAGCCTGAACTAAGTCAACAGCCCCCCTTCCCCGAGGTAACTGGAACGTTATCTCTGTACTGGATGTCAAAGTGTTTCAGCGGCTCACTCTGAGGTTTTTTCCTGCTTGTGTCACCAGGGTGCACATTTTCAGTGGATCCTGTGAAAGTCCTCTGCCGCCATCACTTGGCCCGTCTGAATCTGGCACAGCTCAGTTCATCATTGGAAAAGTGGCCGTCGTGTTCTCTGTCCCTTTTGACTAGGTGCTCTACTCCAACGTGTACGCAGTGGGAGTCTTCGACAATGATAGAACATGTGATGGCAGCCTTTTTGTCTCCCCTCACCCTCGCAGCGTTAATCAGAGGGGACGCTAAAGGCCCCAGTCTGGCTCACAAAGGTACAACCCCAAATCAGAAAAGGTTGGGACAGTATGGAAAACACAAATAAAAAAAGAAAGTAGTGATTTCTAAATGTACTTTGACTTGTATTTCATTGCAGACAATACAACAACACATAATTTAATGTGTTCCTCATGATTTTTGATTTTTTTTCTTCAAAAAAAAAACAAAATTCCTATTTTGGTTCTTGCGACACATTTCAAAAAAAGTTGGAACAGTAAAGCATTTACCACTTTGTAATGTTGCCATTCCTTTTCACAACACTTTAAAGACGTTTAGGGACTGAAGACACCAAGTGATGAAGTGTTTCAGGTGTAATTTTGTCCCATTCTTGCTGCAAACAAGTCTTAAGGTGGGCAACAGTACGGGGTCTTTGTTGTCGCATTTTGCGCTTCAAAATGCGCCACACATTCTCTATTGGAGACAGGTCGGGACTGCAGGCAGGCCAGTCAAGTACCCGTATCCTCTTCCTCCGCAGCCAGGACTTATTATATTTACAAATGAAATTAAGTTGACCAGAGAAAACATGAAATATTTTGTCTTCACATTGTCTGCAATGAAATACAAGTCAAAGTACATTTAGAAATCACTTGGGGTTGTAGATATGTTACCATCCGAGCCACCGTGTCAGACATTGCCACATCTGTCATCAAGTTACAGGTGTGTTCTGCTTAATTTGAAGTTGATTCTTCCCTGCACCCCTTAATCCCAGTTGGCTCAATAAAAAACAGATGATTCTACTTTTATGAATAATGTCACTTTTTATTCTTGGCATTAGTTTCTTTTTATTCTGAATCTGTGCACTTCTGTCATTGTCTGGTTAGATGCTCTTCCTCGTTCTGCTGCTGAGTGTGTGAATGACAAAGTTGAATCTAATCTGATGTAATCTACTGTTTGTGATGAACACATTTTTCTTTTCATGAAATCATTTTTTTTTAACTGTGTGAACAGGTGTAGTTCATAAACAACGTGCCTGTTCTGAATCTCTCTCGGAGCTGAAAGAAAATAAACTCTGAACAGAAACAACTTGGTCCGAGGTTTATTTCTTAAATACCAAATGAGAAATGTACAAATGAACCTTAGTGAAACAAACTGTGGAATCCCAATGTGTTCAATATTGATAAAAAAAAGACTTCATGACACAATCATATGAATAAATTGTGTAAATTATACAAATGCAGTAACAACAGAAGCTGCTACACCAAGGACTAAAGAAAACTGGGTGAAAGTCTTGTGTTGTTTGAGCCATAACCACCCCCCCCCCCCCAACCTGCCTCCTTATGCAGAGTGTGGTGCTCTTTGTACCCTCCCTTGCTTGTTTCCTCCTGCAACACTTACTGCGGCCACTAGAGGGGGCTGCCTGGCAACAAATGTACATCGTTATACAGTAAGCTTGCACAATTGCCTTTCATGGTCGTTTACTGGGTGAGGACAGTCTGAGAGAGGGACAACAAGAGTGTTTTTTCATGGATTAAAAGGGTTAAAAGCCATGTCTTATGACCTAAACTCAGACCTGCACACCACGTTCTTATACAGCAGCCAAAAACTAACTGGAACTAATTTATCTCTGTACTAGATTCTCCATCTGGAACATGTCAAAGTGTTTCAGCGGCTCACTCCGAGGTATTTTTTGCTTGTGTTACCAGAGTGCACATTTTCAGTGGATTCTGTAAAAGTCCTCTGCCGCCATCACTTGGCCCGTCTGAATCTGGCACAGCCTTCATAATCTTCCGCCACCTTCAGGACATCAAGGTCAGGCAGATCCCCCCTGCATCGCTTTGTAGAGAGTGCTCCTATGTAGAATTGCATATCATGGCCCGGCTTCACACCCTATCAATAATAAATGACAAGACATTTCACAGAATGGGACTATAGGCAAATCTTGCATAAGCATGGAATTATGCTGCTTAAAATTGACCATAGTTCTTGGTTTGTGCCAGCGTTGTTTGGTCTCTATGCAGCTCAAAACAGGTGGTACAGCTGTGATATTTAACTGTGAGTAATGAGCAGTCTGATACAGTAAGGCAACATTATGACTGCATGAGGCTCTGCGAGCCACACAGGAGAACTCGGCCTCGTAAAGCTGAACAGGGGTGAAGTCTTCAAGGACAATCTTTAAAAAACAAAAAAGTGTGTTATAATCAACAGAGATCACAAACTGATTAGATATCTCAAAGTCAAAGGTGCACTTTGCATTATTGTTCAAGTTAGTTACTATGAGATAGAGAATGAGGTTACTTTAACCACACAGTCACTGGGTTAGTAAAACAGTTAAACAGAACACAATATAAACAGCAAAGCATCTGTCACTTCATATAGGCGTGGTAGGTCTACTAGAACACTAATAGGACAGGCAAGTGTCATCATAGTGTTACCTACTTCAAACGTTTGGCTAGCTAGATAGTTGTCTAAGATTTGTTTGCCAGATTAACCCATCATTGCCAAATCGAAGCCCCAGAACAGAACTGGAACAGAACTGGTTGGATCAGACAAACAACTGTCTGTAGATCTTTACTTGATACTGGGGATAACCAAATACTGTATTATCAATACATAAATACAATACATGTATAACTGAGCAGCACAAGTCGTTCTTAAATAATTATTCAATGTCAGATAGTAACGTGAACATGTGATAAACCATGTGACAAACCACTAAAATTAACAGTTCAGTAAGTATTTCTGAAGGTTATTTTTTAGCATAACGTCACCTAGCATCATTGCTAACGTTAGGGCTACAGCTAGCTAAAGACACGACATAACTTACCGTCGTAATTGTCAATGAATGAAGAGACAAATATCTTGAAACTC
>CM042441.1:1824230-1861730 GCA_023631565.1 Gymnocephalus cernua
ATATATATATATATATATATATATATATATATATATATATATATATATATATATCTATAAATATATATATATAGATATATATAGATAGATAGATATAGATATAGATATAGATATATATGACCTTTAGAGCATCAGTGTGACCTGAGTTGTGTATTTTCTCCTGTGAACACCAGAGGGCAGCATCTCATTAAAGCAACTATTCATGTGTCCAAATATGAAGTTTGGTAGCTCACATAAAGCCTTCCTTCTTAGAGAGCAGCCAGGCCCCAGAATGTGCAAAAGAAAGATGAGAGAAAGTAATACAAAATGAAAGATGCATGTACCTTTTACTGTTGATACTTTTAGGAAATGATACTTAATGTACTAGTGATGAACTCCACAGCGCTGTGGAGGAAGGTGACGGACATCCGGCAGAAAAGAGTTACATCAGGCGGAAGTTCAGGCAGCAACTGAGCAATCCCAGAAGTGGAACGTGATGGATGTAGACTACTGTTTATCTGATGAAATGTGGCACGATCCTGACAACAAAATGTCATTGCATGCAAGAAATTAAGTCTTTGATGCTCAAAAAAAATGTGAGCATCAAAGCCTTCATTTCTTGCATTTTGATACACTTTAATGCACCAATTTACGGTGGAAATCTATTTATTTAGCCTTTGTGAAGGAAAACACAGATGACAATTCAAAAGAAAGCCTATAAAAAATATAATGGAAAGTATGTTGTTACGTGTCACTGCACATTTTTAAGTGGGTATATGGAAATCCTATAGCTTCCTTGGAGGGTATACTGTGTATACCTGCGTGTCACGTATATATAAGTATATATATAAATATATAAGTGTATATATATATATATATATATATATATATATATATATATATATATATATACACGTATATATGCATGTATACTATATACATGATTTTCTTTTATTCAGCTTCTTTTGTTAGTTTATGGTTGTTTGTAAAACAGAAAAGCTATAAATGAAAGAAATATGAATAAATGAGCAGCTGGACGGTTACAGAGGACAGAAGAGGTGGCTCCTCTATAATCCAATCCATCGATTGGATAATTGAGTCAGTTCGAGATAATGAAATCCCTCAAGGTTGTTTTCTCCGTCCAACTGTCTCCTCTCGTAGACTTCTCTCTTTATCTGCTGTTATCCGTCCATCGGTCTCCGTCTGTTTGTGTCGCTGAAGCGCATTACAGAAAAAGTGCAGTTTGACAAAAGAACATTGAAAAAAGTGACCAAAGAAATGGACAAAAACATCGGGAGAAGTGACAAAAAACTTGGGAAAAAGTGACAAATTAAATAAAAAAAGTGCAAAAGAAATGGAAAACAAATTGGGAAAAGTGACATAACATTTTTGGGATACTTGTATGTAGTGTAGTGTTCAGTGCCAAGTATGTAATGCAGATGTAATATCAAATGAGAGCAAATGATGGCAGCATTAAACAACTCTAAAATCACATCAGTGTGCATCTGAAGTTACAAACTGTAAATCACTTCTACATGCACTGGATTCTCCACGTGGGTATATGAGTTCTCATATTTAGTCATGTGTGCAAACTTCACCCCAACTGGAGAAAACACAAGACTTTCACCCAGGAAACGGGTCTTTGTGTCCTGAAGAAGTTAAGGAGAAAACACAAGACTTTCACCCAGGAAACAGGTGTTCATGTCCTGAAGAAGTTAAGGAGAAAACACAAGACTTTCACCCAGGAAACAGGTGTTCATGTCCCTGAAGAAGTTAAGGAGAAAACACAAGACTTTCACCCAGGAAACAGGTGTTCATGTCCCTGAAGAAGTTAAGGAGAAAACACAAGACTTTCACCCAGGAAACTGGTCTTTGTGTCCTGAAGAAGTTAAGGAGAAAACACAAGACTTTCACCCAGGAAACAGGTGTTAATGTCCTGAAGAAGTTAAGGAGAAAACACAAGACTTTCACCCAGGAAACAGGTGTTCATGTCCTGAAGAAATTAAGGGGAAAACACAAGACTTTCACCCAGGAAACAGGTGTTCATGTCTTGAAGAAGTTAAGGAGAAAACACAAGACTTTCACCCAGGAAACAGGTGTTCATGTCCTGAAGAAGTTAAGGAGAAAACACAAGACTTTCACCCAGGAAACGGGTCTTTGTGTCCTGAAGAAGTTAAGGAGAAAACACAAGACTTTCACCCAGGAAACAGGTGTTCATGTCCTGAAGAAGTTAAGGAGAAAACACAAGACTTTCACCCAGGAAACAGGTGTTCATGTCCTGGAAGAAGTTAAGGAGAAAACACAAGACTTTCACCCAGGAAACAGGTGTTCATGTCCTGAAGAAGTTAAGGAGAAAACACAAGACTTTCACCCAGGAAACAGGTGTTCATGTCCTGAAGAAGTTAAGGAGAAAACACAAGACTTTCACCCAGGAAACAGGTGTTCATGTCCCTGAAGAAGTTAAGGAGAAAACACAAGACTTTCACCCAGGAAACGGGTCTTTGTGTCCTGAAGAAGTTAAGGAGAAAACACAAGACTTTCACCCAGGAAACAGGTGTTCATGTCCTGAAGAAGTTAAGGAGAAAACACAAGACTTTCACCCAGGAAACGGGTCTTTGTGTCCTGAAGAAGTTAAGGAGAAAACACAAGACTTTCACCCAGGAAACAGGTGTTCATGTCCTGAAGAAGTTAAGGAGAAAACACAAGACTTTCACCCAGGAAACAGGTGTTCATGTCCCTGAAGAAGTTAAGGAGAAAACACAAGACTTTCACCCAGGAAACGGGTCTTTGTGTCCTGAAGAAGTTAAGGAGAAAACACAAGACTTTCACCCAGGAAACAGGTGTTCATGTCCTGAAGAAGTTAAGGAGAAAACACAAGACTTTCACCCAGGAAACGGGTCTTTGTGTCCTGAAGAAGTTAAGGAGAAAACACAAGACTTTCACCCAGGAAACAGGTGTTCATGTCCTGAAGAAGTTAAGGAGAAAACACAAGACTTTCACCCAGGAAACACGTATTCATGTCCAGAAGAAATGTGTTCCTGACAGTAGTAAATTCATGATGGAATACATATGAATTACACAAACCCACGTGGAGAATCCAGTGCATGTAGAAGTGATTTACAGTTTGTAACTTCAGATGCACCCTGATGTGGTCTTAGAGTTGTTTAATGCTGCCATCTTTTGCTCTCATTTGATATTACATCTGCATTATATGGCACTGAACATGTATGGTTGACAGACACATGTCCCAACGTTTGTCTCTTGTTATCAGGATAGTTTGGATCTTTTAAAGTGAGGGTTGTATGAGTGAGTGGATAAATACATCTTATCTTAATGGAATACGCCACCGTTTGTTGAAATACGGCTTAGTAGCAGTGCTTCGGCTGTAGGCTACTTCCACCCAATATAGTCCCAAATCAATATATGCCTAGGAAATTGTCTAGTCTTATTTTGCATTGCTGTGTGTACTTGTTGCGAATACACAGGCCACAAGAAGTAATTAAGTTGTTTTTTGTTGTTGTTGGCTCAACTTTACTCACGACACGCTAACGGCAACAAAGGATTCCATTCACTATGCTAAGCTAAGCTAGCAGCTCCACCTATTGTGATGGCAAATGTTATTTTAACCATTACTTTAAAGATTGTTTTCAACCTCCACAAGATCCTGGTTGTTTTCTCTCTCTCTCTTCGGACTTTTTAAAGTAGCAGAGAGGAAAACAGCTGCAGCCCTCAACTACAGCCTGGTAGAAATGATATTGCTTTAACTAGCCTGAAGCTTTCTCAAGTTGTTATCTTTGTTCTTAGATAAGTAAGTAAGTAAGTAAATAATGTATTGCCATATCAACAACACAGTTGATTGGAATTTGTCTTAGTGCCACTCCAGTTAAAAAGGCAATACAGATAACAAGTGAGGAAGGCCGATGACTGCTTACGACAGTGAGAAACTACGTTTCTTTCTGTCTCCAAGGAAGAGAGGTGTTCTGGCTAAGATTAGAACATAGCAGAGGAGGAGGAATGGAAACTAACTTTTATTGTTTATGGTATGTGACCAAAAACTCAGCACCAAGGATGTAGGAGGGGGGGCTGGCTTTAACGATGTTCTGTTTGTTTCCTATATAATGTGTAATGTTCTGTCTAGAAGGCAGAAATACTGTTTCAGTTGTACTGCGTGTAACTCTTGAAACTGTGTTCCTCTATTTTGCAAAATATAATAAATGCTCAAAGACCAGACTTTGGTTTAATTCTCAAACAGTCTCTATTCGTTTTCATTCTTATCATTGATATTACTAAACCCTGCTGCTACAAGAACAACTTCCACCACACTATCTACATCTAGAGGAGGTGACGTGATAAGCCCTAGTTCAACAAACGGTGGCGTATTCCTTTAATATCGTTTAGCAACACAGCTGCCTCATTATTTATACATTCATATTAACTTTTCAGAAACTATAATGTTGCGAAGGCTTCGAGGGAACAGCCTGAGCAAATTCACAACCGTTATCCTTTAATTATTCCCTCTCTTTCTCTCCGTTTTGACAGAGCAACCTTCATCCTACTCACGTTATGTCTGCGGTTCACATGGATGCAGATGGTTATTGAACACTTGTGTAATAAATGTTAATGGTTAAGATAATACAACCGAAGAATCTGTCGTGCATTTATTTATATCAACACTGCACGTTTACAAGTAAATCCTATTATTTTAAGAGTCTTTTATTTCTGTTTTTCTTGTCTCCTTTTCCCCCTTCTCTCCTCCCTCCTCCCCCGCTGCTCCCTCTCTCTCCTCCCTCCTCCCCCGTTGCTCCCTCTCTCTCCTCTCTCCTCCCTCCTCCCCCGCTGCTCCCTCTCTCTCCTCCCTCCTCCCCCGTTGCTCCCTCTCTCTCCTCTCTCCTCCCTCCTCCCCCGCTGCTCCCTCTCTCCTGTCCTCCGCTGCATTATGACACACTGCATCCTTCCCCCTTTCCTCCTTTTCCTCTCACCTCCATCTCTGTTCATCTTTTGTCTTTTCTCTCTGTGTGTCTGGTTGCTTTTCCTGCAGCAACCAAACACACCTCCACCTCCACCTCCACCTCCACCTCCACCCACACACATCCTGTTCTTCTCTTTCAGTCTCCATCCTCTCATCTTGCAGCTTCTTCCCTTTCCTTCCCTCCTCCCTTTTTCTCCTCTTCCTCCTCTCTGCGTCTCTGATCTCCTCTTGTAATCTCGGCGGTAAAGTCTCTTAATAATTTATAAGAATCTAGAATTCAATTACACACACACACACACACACACACACACACAGGCATGTACGCACACACACTAACACACACACACACACACACACACACACACACACACACACGCACACACTAACACATGCACGCACACACACAGGCATGTACGCACACACACTAACACACACACACACACACACACGCACACACTAACACATGCACGCACACACACAGGCATGTACACACACACACACTAACACAAACACACACACACACACTAACACACACACGCACACACACATACACACACAGGCATGTACGCACACACACACACACACACACACACACACACACACACACACACACACACACACAGGCACACACACACACACTAACACACACACGCACACACACATACACACACAGGCACGTACGCACACACACACACACACACACACACACACACACACGCACGCGCGCACACACACAGGCATGTACATACACACACACACAGGCATGTACATACACACACACACAGACATGTACATACACACACACACAGACACACACACTTGCATGCACGCACGTGCACACACACACACACACACACACACACACACACCACATCTTTTATTAACGGTGAGGAACCAGACCTCTCTGCTCCATCCATCCCATCATCCCCGGCCACCCGCCTCTTTCTTTCTCCTTCTCTCCCTTGCCGATGGTTGCCGTGGCAACCTCTCGTCCTAGAAACGGGGGTGTAAAAAAAGTGAAACCCACTCCGTCGTTACAGAAGCTCCTTTTTCTCTCTTCCATTGTCTTCATGTCACATCAAAAAGAAAGAAAACCTTGTAAATAAAAGCATTTTCTACAGAGCGTTTTATGCACACGGAATACTCTTCATAAGATGTCTGTCTATGCTGTATTTTTAAAGACTTTCCATAGACTATGAATATGAAACTAGTCATGATTCACATGTCTTGATACATTCACAATTAACATTCGTTGTGTACTGTATGATTCATGCAGCTTAATTTGCATTTTGTGTTCACGTTTCTGTGTTTTTTGTTTTCCATTCATCAGACTTTATTCTGTTAAATCAGCAAGTTATACTTTCCTACAGTCCTATAGACTTTTTTGTTTTTAAAAGCTTCACAATGTGTGATTTCAGCATAAAAGTGTTCTGGCGTGTTTGGCGTTAGAGACGTTGCACAAAAACATTTTAATCCTAATTATATGATGTAGTTTTGGGACCTCAGAACACTTATTTCTGGTTGGCTGCAGGGTGTCCATTATTTACACATAACCAGAGCGTTCGTAGCTTGCTCAGCAGCGTTCTGAATCAAATGCAGACTCTGACTTAAAGGTGCTCTAAAAGATGTTGGGTGACGTCATTTCTTGTTGAGTAAAAAAAGAATCTTAGAAATGTAGGAACATAGAGCTGTAGGAACATAGGGCTGTAGGAACATAGGGCTGTAGGAACATAGAGCTGTGGGAACATAGAGCTGTAGGAACATAGAGCTGTGGGAACATAGAGCTGTAGGAACATAGAGCTGTAGGAACATAGGGCTGTGGGAACATAGAGCTGTGGGAACATAGAGCTGTGGGAACATAGAGCTGTGGGAACAGAGCTGTGGGAACATAGAGCTGTGGGAACATAGGGCTGTGGGAACATAGAGCTGTGGGAACATAGAGCTGTGGGAACATAGAGCTGTGGGAACATAGAGCTGTGGGAACATAGAGCTGTAGGAACATAGAGCTGTGGGAACATAGAGCTGTGGGAACATAGGGCTGAGGGAACATTGGGCTGTGGGACCATAGAGCTGTGGGAACATAGAGCTGTGGGAACATAGAGCTGTGGGAACATAGAGCTGTGGGAACATAGAGCTGTGGGAACATAGAGCTGTAGGAACATAGAGCTGTAGGAACATAGAGCTGTGGGAACATAGAGCTGTGGGAACATAGAGCTGTGGGAACATTGGGTTGTGGGAACATTGGGCTGTGGGAACATAGAGCTGTGGGAACATTGGGTTGTGGGAACACTGGGCTGTGGGAACATTGGGTTGTAGGAACATAGAGCTGTGGGAACATTGGGTTGTGGGAACATTGGGCTGTGGGAACATTGGGTTGTGGGAACATAGAGCTGTGGGAACATTGGGTTGTGGGAACATAGAGCTGTGGGAACATTGGGTTGTGGGAACATAGGCATGCTCACGTCTCGGCAAGTCAAACAGATGGGCCGTGCGTATAGGCTCTGTAAGTTCATCTGACAGAGGCGTAACTTTGGGTTCAACATGGGGGGGGGGGGTTCAGTGGTGTAGTCTACGTGATACGCAGATATACGCCATATACCCACTAAAGGTCAAGAATTTCCATGTACCCACTTACAAAAGCACAAGGATGCATAACATTTTGGTCTTAAATTCACCCCGTCTGTATTGCGAGTCACGGAGGAACAACAACACAGTTGCTTGGTGGTCATTCTCTGTGCAAACATGAAATCAACTAATGTGCATCACTAGATATGAATTGAAAGCCAACTCAAACTACACTCTCATTGTTTTCGTGATCCTGCCCCTGAAGCTATACTGCAGCTTCGGGTGACACTGCAGCAGACAAACAATTTATGGGGTTGTCGTTCTGGGACACGGGCGAGAATCACGGATGTGATTGGTGCCTCGATTTAGAAAAATTGGAAATGGGCTTTAATGGGCTCTTGGCCAGACGGACTTGCAGAGCAAATTTTAAATTAGCCGGAAGTTGGTCAGTGTTTTCCCAGGCTAGTTCATATCTCCACTTTTGAGTAAAATTTTTTAAAATTAAAAACTTCATTTCCTGCCTTCTGGGGATTTTTTGTGCTGCAATTTGTGCATTATCTGCATCAATGTATGTTGCAAATGTCTTTATTTATGTAAAGGAAATCATAATAGGTTTTGGGGGGAGTAAATTACGCCTGTGTCATCATCAACCTGAAAAAAACTTTAATTTACAGAGTAAGTTCTTTGTTGAATAATATCCCGAGTAGCATTTGTTTTATCACAGGAAAGGTACATTTTAAAAAGAAAGTCAAGTCTTACCTTCACTTAAATTATTTATCATGGAGGTTTCTGATTGTGTGTTTAAAAATATTAGATTTTCGTCTTTGTCAATGTGAGCTACCTTAATGTCAGCCATGTAATGTACTGTAATATATAACTGGGGGGGACTTCAGACCCAAAAGGTTGGGAACATGTGATTTATAGCACGGGAGTCCCGGATCAGAGAAAGTCATGCCTGCACTTGTACCAACACATGAATTTAATTTCCCCTGGGGGGATTTCACAACGTTGCTACCAGTAAATGTTTCACATCAAGAAAAAATATATTGATTCATGAGCCCGCAGACTGGGAGGAGGTCGTATTTAACCGAGTTTATTCCCTTCAAACATGATTAACAGTGTCTTTGATAAATGTTTTGTGTACACCCATTCTGTATGCTCCACACAGCAGTCAATTTAAGGCATGCACAGGCACAAAAAGAGTCCGGTGTCAGAAGATAGCAATCAATAAGAAGAGAAGGACATGCTTAAAAGGGCCTCCCTCCTCCCCCCGAAAACACCATCTTGGCGTTTAAAGGCTCTGACACACCAACCAGATAATCGGCCGTGGGACCGTCTGGCGAGGTCGGTGACTCGAGTCTGGTCGGTGCGTTCCGTGCCGTCGTCAGTCGGAGGAACCGTCGGCCTTCATTTGGGACGATTTGACTTGTTGAATCGGCCGGTGGTCAGTTGGACTCAACGGCCAATCTGATTGGTGGAGAGCTAACCCGGAAATGACGAGCGGGATGAGCGTGACGAACGCCTCTCAAAATCTGAGTAAAATCTTTCAAACTGACCTTTGTTGATCTGAAATGAAGACAGATTCAGCAACTGCACAGCCTATTTCTCCTTAAAATGTTTTCAGAAACACGTTATACGGTGAAATATTTTAGTAGAATATGAGATCGTATTCTGAACGAGCCGCCATTATGGTCAGGGAGCAGCCAGACCCACGTGACACGTTCGTCCAATCAGCTGCCGGTTTTCATTGCCTCACATCAAGAAGGTTCTGGGTTCGAATCCAGGTCGATCCAGTGTGGAGTTTGCATGTTTGTGTGGGTTTCCTCCGGTTTCCCCAACCATCAAAAAACATGTACTAGGTTCTCCAGTCAGTGCCCTTGATCAAAGCTCTGGCTAAGATCTGGAGTTGGTCCCTGGGCCCACTGCTCCCTTGAGGGAGGGGTTAAATGCAGAGAATGAATTTCGCTATGTGTACGTGACAATAAAGTAGTACCTTTACCTCTTTATTACGTCTCGTGCACGCGCAGAACGTACGCTCAAGTCGGCGTCGCCTCAGTGTGTTCCGAGGCACTTTTTGGACCAACTCGGGGAGACTGATCAGTCCGACTGGCTTTCTGCCGACGGTCGGCTGTCGTGTCGGTGTGTCAGAGCCTTAAAAGAAGCAAGCTGGAAGCAGGTTACACTGAGCTTAACAAACAGGATTAAATACAAAAAGAGATCCAGAGAAACGTGGGAATAGAAATATAAAAATACAAAAATCAGAGTCAAGTCAAAAGAGAGTGTACAAAAGAAATTAAAATGATACACAACAGGAAAGGCACAAAAAGAAGAAGACACAACAAACACAATGACACGAGAGGAAAGTGAACTTCAGAGAATCTTTACAAGACGTGCAGAAAAAAAACTGTTTGAAACGAGAAGTTCTGCGGAAGATTGTCAGCATTTCCACTTTGCAATAACAAGTCAATCTTTCTCCATATATTTAGTTAACGTTAGGGGTTTTAAGGCCGGCTGCAAACTGCGTGTCTGTTTTTATTTCGGCTCCCATGTTAACAGGTTAGAGCGTGCACACACCTTTGTGCTAGGCGTGCGTGCTAGAAATAAGACCGACGCCTATTTTTCATGCAACACGCAAGCGTGTTGGAAGCGTTTCCAGGCAAGATAGAATAGAAAAGATGTTTATATGTCATTTTGACATAAATACATTTAATAAATGACATGTTGATGTTTGACAGTCTCGAGGTTTTGACATAAATGCAGATAGAAATGTAATTTAAAAAATAATAAGATGTAAATATAATAAATAAGATAGTAAATAATCATCGATTTTCAAATGTGTCACCTGTCAATACAGAACCAAATATTCTGGAGTTTATTTCACCGTCAATACTGCCGACGTTGTCTTTGCTGTAATCAGATCAGAATAAATTTATGTTTATGGGAAACATCCACGTGTACAGACAAGGCGAGCAGCAGCAGCAGCAGCACCACGTCAGACACGTTTCTGGTGTGCAAAGACATAGAAAACGCCACGCAGCCGCCACGCAACAGAAACGCCGCGCTCACGCCACGCTCACGCCACGCTCACGCCACGCTCACGACACGCAGCCAGTGTGCAGCAGACCTTATGTTACTTCATCTAACTTTAACGATAAGTAAATTGAGAACCAATTCCTCATTTACAACTCCTGATCTTGTTCCCAGTTTTATGGAACCTGAGAGATGTCTCGGAGATTTAAAAGTAATTTGGTGCGCATTAATTATTAATCATACTCTCAAATTAAACATTGATGGTTTTGAATTAACACGGTACGTTATGATCTTGTTCCGACAGAAGGCATGTCGAAGGTAACGCTGTCGGGGCGCCCCCGCACGTCCTCTCTCTCTCGCCCCTTTCCTCTGCACACCTTCACCCAGAAAACAACCATATAGGTCGATCTTGCAAGCAGGCGGGGACCTCTAGTCGTAGTAAGTATCGCCGGAGCAAACGAGGAAGTTAAGAGACAAAGTATAAGAGCGCCAAACTCTGCGTAAAGCGTGATTTATGGTTCGGCGGAGGATCCACGTTTCCCCTCCACGATGTGTTTTATTTTGTGGTTTTTGGGAAGTTTTCTTTCAGTGGGGAACTGTTCCCGAACAGATGATTACAGGTTTGAAATCGAATGATTTCCCACATTCGATCATAGTTCTTTTAAAGGAGAAGTCCCAAAAATCTTCCTCAGAACTGTCCCTTTAACTGAACAGATATAAACATTTTGGCTATATTAGTTTATAGTTTTTCTATGTACAGACCTTGTGCTAGTTGAATTAGAGAGAACTGAATATATTTGTGGGAATATTAAAACCCCTGCACATTAATATCATTACTACAATGTGAGTAAGTGAACATCTCTGAAAGAAACACAACAAAGCAAAAGCACAGAACCAGAGATTTATGCTGCGTTACATTTACGGTCGGAACTGGGAATGACGGAGAGCGGAGTTCGTGTCCCGTTGAAAACACAAGACTTTCACCCAGGAAACAGGTGTTCATGTCCCGGGAGTGTTTAAATCCAAACCATATTTTTTCTAATCTTAACCAGTCGTTTTGGTGTCTAAACCTGTCGTCGCAGCATGACTGTCGGCTTAACTAACGGCCTCTAAGAAGACCGTCCCCTCACGGTGCTCTGTACCCGGTCACAGTCACCTTTTCTGGGCTGAATTTAACTGTAAAGACCCCATATATTTATCATGTGATGTCATGTGACCGGCCGGCGGTTGCCCATTTCGTACGATTTTTTAACTTTTCGTACGATATATGTAGAAATATTTTATTAACAAAATGTGTGTATGTTCTCATTGCAAAAGAGTTGTTTTAGTCATTAAGGAAGTGGTTAAAAGTACTCCGGGTGACCTCTGATGCACAGAACGTTAAGCTTAAGTCATAAAAATAGTTTAGGCTTTCACGGCATAGAGGTGCATTGTTTGAAGGTTGCGAGAACAGGAGAGAAAGTTGCACCAAACGGAGGCCCCGACCTTGGCGTGTGTGTCTGTGTAAGATAAACAGTTTCTGTCTAGAAGCTAGAAGACCCCCCTCCCCCCCCCCCCCCCCCCCACCCCCCACTGTGGGGATAATATGTCGGTCATGTCGGTTGCTAGGGAAACTTAGTCTCTGTTTGTGAACCCACAGCTGTAACTTGTAACTTATGCTGGACTCAGTAAACTTTGCTTAACTGAACTCTTCATCTCAGATTGATCCTTGTGTTCTGATGAACTTAAGTCTGATGTAAGAAGGCGCGGGAATTAATAAACTGGAGTCAGATCTGACGGGCCTTACGGCCTGATTTTGGACATAATTCCCTCTACATACACAAACCTGTTCATGAGAATGCGTTGTCCAGTTAATTGGAACATTTTGGTCCCATAAAATGTCTTGCTTAGGCCAACCAAGCTACGGCTAGCGTTCGCGGTCCACGTTTACCCGCCGGTAAAAGATGCTACTTTCAAAGTAACTTAACTAGTTCTGTTTCACAATGTTTAAAAACGTGTTTAAAACTGCACAGATTTAAAACTACATAACACATAGACTAGTTATTTAAACCCAAATCACAATCTTTTCCAAAACCTAACCAAGTAAACAAAGTAAACCTTCGTTGGAAGTTTATTGGCAAAAAAGTGACGTAGGTCCACCGGCCAATCGGTATTTGCTGAGTTAGGATTGAGAATGTGTTGGTTTGTTTGATTAAAACTACAGTTAAAAAAACTATATAGATTTGTGCTTTTCAAAGATTTATGTTGGTTTGGGTCTGCACATTGTGCACAAAATATCACTACCGGTAGATATAATTTTTTCACTACTTTTCAACATTCTCACTCACATCGCGTAAAATACAGACACTTGGTCAGGTGCCTTTGGAGTTTGTTATTGATGCTAAAAGTCTCCTTCAGCTTCAGATTTAAACACGCTTTATTTAAACGTGCTGGGTCGGGACAATTGTCGTCACTTTTGACGGCGGGTTTATGAAAGGTATGTTTACGTGACATGCTGGACAAGAATGGGACGGTTAGGTTTAGGTAAAGAAGAACGGGACAGTTAGGGTTAGGTAAAGAAGAACGAGGCGGTTGGGTTTAGGTAAAGAAGAACGAGGCGGTTGGGTTTAGGTAAAGAAGAACGGGACGGTTGGGTTTAGGTAAAGAAGAACGGGACGGTTGGGTTTAGGTAAAGAAGAACGGGACGGTTGGGTTTAGGTAAAGAAGAACGGGACGGTTGGGTTTAGGTAAAGAAGAACGGGACGGTTGGGTTTAGGTAAAGAAGAACGAGGCGGTTGGGTTTAGGTAAATAAGAACGAGGCGGTTGGGTTTAGGTAAAGAAGAACGAGGCGGTTGGGTTTAGGTAAAGAAGAACGGGACGGTTGGGTTTAGGTAAAGAACAACGGGACGGTTGGGTTTAGGTAAAGAACAACGGGACAGCTGGGTTTAGGTAAAGAAGAACGGGACAGTTGGGTTTAGGTAAAGAAGAACGAGACGGTTGGGTTTAGGTAAAGAAGAACGGGACGGTTGGGTTTAGGAAAAGAAGAACGGGACGGTTGGGTTTAGGTAAAGAAGAACGGGACGGTTGGGTTTAGGAAAAGAAGAACGGGACGGTTGGGTTTAGGTAAAGAAGAACGGGGCGGTTGGGTTTAGGTAAAGAACAACGGGACGGTTGGGTTTAGGTAAAGAAGAATGGGACGGTTGGGTTTAGGTAAAGAAGAACGGGACGGTTGGGTTTAGGTAAAGAAGAACGGGACGGTTGGGTTTAGGTAAAGAAGAACGGGACGGTTGGGTTTAGGTAAAGAAGAACGGGACGGTTGGGTTTAGGTAAAGAAGAACGAGGCGGTTGGGTTTAGGTAAATAAGAACGAGGCGGTTGGGTTTAGGTAAAGAAGAACGAGGCGGTTGGGTTTAGGTAAAGAAGAACGGGACGGTTGGGTTTAGGTAAAGAACAACGGGACGGTTGGGTTTAGGTAAAGAACAACGGGACAGCTGGGTTTAGGTAAAGAAGAACGGGACAGTTGGGTTTAGGTAAAGAAGAACGAGACGGTTGGGTTTAGGTAAAGAAGAACGGGACGGTTGGGTTTAGGAAAAGAAGAACGGGACGGTTGGGTTTAGGTAAAGAAGAACGGGACGGTTGGGTTTAGGAAAAGAAGAACGGGACGGTTGGGTTTAGGTAAAGAAGAACGGGGCGGTTGGGTTTAGGTAAAGAACAACGGGACGGTTGGGTTTAGGTAAAGAAGAATGGGACGGTTGGGTTTAGGTAAAGAAGAACGAGACGGTTGGATTTAGGTAAAGAACAACGGGACGGTTGGGTTTAGGTAAAGAACAACGGGACAGCTGGGTTTAGGTAAAGAAGAACGAGACGGTTGGGTTTAGGTAAAGAAGAACGGGACGGTTGGGTTTAGGTAAAGAAGAACGAGATGGTTGGGTTTAGGTAAAGAAGAACGGGACAGTTGGGTTTAGGTAAAGAAGAACGGGACAGCTGGGTTTAGGTAAAGAACAACGGGACAGTTGGGTTTAGGTAAAGAAGAACGGGACGGTTGGGTTTAGGATTAACCCAGGGTTAGGGTTAACCCTCGGACATGAACCCTGGTCTCCTGAGTGAAAGTCCTGTGTTGTTTGACCCATCCCCCCCATCCAAATCCCTCCGCGTTGCGGTGGACATTTCCGGCTCCCCAGTTAAACTGGAACGCAGCATTAACAGTCAGTTTAGATGACAAAAGTGGAACAACGCGAGGCTCAAGCAAAAGTTTGTACAAAACCGTGTGCGAGCACACAACCGGAACAAAACTCAGGGAAGCTAGCATTCGTACCGGGACCATTGGTTTTGCATAATGTGGTTAGTAAACATGGCATGCTACATACAGTACAGCAGAGGGCGGAGGCGGAGTCAAAGTGGGAGAGGAAAAAAAGGAGATGTCTTTTAGCAGGCGGACATGTTACAATTTCCAATATGATTTATTTACAAAGTGCTACTCAGTTAGCTCTCCGGCTAAATGAGGCTACATTCTTTTGTGAAAGCATTCTGTAATAAATACTGTAAACATGCACAGGTTATAAGAGAGGACTTTTATAACAGCTTACTTTCCTCAAAGTTTCCACCTTGGGGAAACAGTTTGTTTTCCACACACGGTTAAAGAAGAGAGAGGCTGTTCCTGCAGGTTCGGCTCACACTCGGGTGTTTGGCACTGAGGCTCTGACAGCTGAGAAAATGCTGACTGGACGAGGGCGTTTTATGTATAAAAGCTCTTAATCATCCTAGTCCAAATAAGCTTGTCCCGGTGAGTTTTACAGCTTCGTATCGCCATGTTTATGTCACGTGTTTTACGGCCCTTCAACAACAACAACAACCCAGATTTTAGGTTTGTTAATTAAATGACAAAAGCCATCATAAAACCTTAACTCTGTGCAGCTGTATCACACACCATAATAATAATGCTGGACGGGTAGCAAGGGCGAAACTTTGGGTTTAACATTGGGGGGACATTTTGAACATATAAAACCCTTCATCTCTGCAACAATTTGTGCCTTTTCTGCATCAAGTTATGATACAGTGTAGAAAGTAACGAGGGCTGCTCACAGTCAACGGTGGAGGAAGTATTCAGGTCTCTTAGTGAAGTAAAGGTAGTAATACTACGGTGTAGAAATACTGGAGATAATCGGAGAGAAGAGCGCACCAGAGTGGAGATATTGGGATTAAACGGTCAGCGGCTGTAACTCAAAAATACAACATCATTATAATATTCGTCACGTCCAGCGAGCCATAGAGCCTGTCGAGTTATCGAGAGCTGAAGTGACTAATAACTCAAAAATTCAGCCGTTAAAATAGGGACGCACCGAATCCTGGATTCAGATTTGGCTGAATATTGGGCTTTTTGACGGGTTTCTGCCGAACTGTAGAATTTTTTTCCACCGAACCGAGCCGTACGCTTGCACTACATGCGCTACGCTGGTCGCCGTAGTGACGGCGCCGTTGATTACGGGAAGGTGTTTACGTAGGTGGAGCGTTCAATGCAGTCGGCTGTGAGAAAGTGGACATGGAACTGGTGAGCAGAACAAGTGTTTGTCTGGCAGAACTTTCAGTCAAAAGAAGGCCGTTCAAGTCATGCTACATGTTCAATCTGCAACGCCGATTTGTCTCGTGGTGGCGAGGAGCCTAAACAACACACAACATGGCCGCCGGTACAACATCTTGTATGAAAGATCTGACAGAATACGAGTTGTGCGTGAAGGAATCTCCAGACAGCAGCCAGAATGCAGCAACTTCAGGTACGGCAAAGGAAGGACAGTCACTGGTTACTTCATTAGTTCATTAGTTACTGGGTTCATGGACTGATGGCGGGAGGACGACTCAGCAGAATCTTAACCAGTGGATTCAGGACTCAGCAGAATCTGAACCAGTGGATTCAGGACTCAGCAGAACCTTAACCAGTGGATTTGGTATTCGGCAGAACCCCAAAATCTACATTCGGTGCATCCCTACTTTAAAACGAAGCCTGTTGTGTGGCTGACTTCACGTGTTTAGATGTGGACGGAAGATCAAATATTCTAATAATTAAATTGTTTTTTTTAGCAGCTGAACAAACGCCATTTTCCCAAAAACCCTTCAGATGTTCATGGTGGCGAAATGTTTTTGCGGTTTGCCAGGAGAGACCGTGAGCGCGTCCTCGAGTGTGCGTGCGCTAAGTTCAGACGGAGAAGACCGAACGCTGCGGACGTTTCCAGCCAGCAGAGATTACAAACCGTATTTCGCCAAAATCTTGTGATAACGTCAGTTTCGTGCAAATCTCTGATGATCTGCGGTCGTATTGGCTGCGTTGGCGATTATAAATGGAAAGTGTGAACGTCACACGTGGGCGCTAATGTCAGTAAATGAGTACAGACTTGAATGACTTGCATGCAACGATGTGTTGAGTAGCGGTGTAAACGATACATCGATACAAAGTGAGAATATCGAGACGTACCGTCACCTTTATTTTGAAAGTCCCACTTTATATATATATTCTTTTAATAAAAATGGGTAGTTTGTTTTTAATTTGAATGTCTGGAAGAGCTAAGTAATGAAATTGTCAAATCAGATTTTAGTCCTTTCTGTAAGTATATATATATATATATATATATATATATATATATATATATATATATATATATATATATATATATATATATATATATATGTTACGATTGTGTGAAATGTGCTTATATATCGTCTCGTATTAGTCGAGGCCGCTGAATGGAAATGGTATCGTGGTTCTTAGCTGTGTTTGAAACTGTTCCCTCACTCACTCACTATTAACTATATATAGTGTGTGTGTGTGTGTGTGAGAGTATGTGTGTGTGTGTGTGTGTGTGTGTGTGTGAGAGTATGTGTGTGTGTGTGTGTGTGTGTGTGTGTGTTTGTGTGTGTGTGTGTGTGTGTGTGTGTGTGTGTGTGTGTGTGTGTGTGTGTGTGTGTGTGTGTGTGTGTGTGTGTGTGTGAGAGTATGTGTATGTGTGTGTGTGTGTGTGTGTGTGTGTGTGTGTGTGTTTGAGTATGTGTGTGTGTGTGTGTGTGTGTTTGAGTATGTGTGTGTGTGTGTGTGTGTGTGTGTGAGTATGTGTATGTGTGTGTGTACTATTTCTGCGATAAGGAACTGTTTCCAACACAGCTATTGTAATATCAGCAAATATCGTATCGTTGTCCAAAGAATCGTTGTATCGTACGGCGTTGAACGTGGCGGTTAGTGAAGAGCAGCTCGATGAGAAGTAGCGTGAGGACTCCAGCAGCAGCAACAGCAGCAGCAGCGAGTGTGTTTTGCCAAAAACACCGACAGGAACAGCTGGAAGATGAAGATACAAGTCATTCTCACAGTACAAAGACTCTCACAGTTTGTCTCCGTGTTCGCGTTGAGCCACCAGCAGCATCGGCCAACGTTTCTCATCATTTGGCATCAAAACGGTGAAAAGTTTGCACCGTCACCGGCCCGAATTATCCCATGTTCCGTAGAGACGGATGCGTCCCATTGTCCGTTGTTGAGAAGAGATAAAGTGAATGAAACGAGCGTCGTGCGATCCATCCTCGTCTCCTCGGTGTGAGTCGGGGGGGCGGGGGGGGGGGGGGGGGGGGGGTGTCGGTCGTGTCGGAGGTAGAGCGTCAGGCGGATCCATGCTCGGCGTGCAGCGAGAAACATCAGCAGAAAGGACAGGAACAGATTGTGTTCTTCATCCGGTGCAGCAGGCGCTTTGAGAAACAATAGTGCTTCAGGGAGTCGGGAGAAGAGGAGAGGAGGGGGGGGGGGAGGAGAGGAGGAGAGGAGGAGGGGGGGAGGAGAGGAGGAGAGGAGGAGGGGAGGGGGAGGAGGGGGAGGAGAGGAGGAGAGGAGGAGAGGAGGAGGGGGAGGAGGGGGAGGAGAGGAGGAGAGGAGGAGAGGAAGGAGAGGAGGAGAGGAGGAGGGAGAGGAGGGGGGGGGAGGAAATGGTGTCGTGTCAGTCGAGAAGTCGTTCGGGAAGGCGGTCGTGAAGTCCGTGTCGCCGTTCCAGACGATTTTTTTTTTAATCAGGATTTTAAGATCACTGGAGAGAGAAAGGAGACAGAAGGTCACAGATACTTAAAGCACCTTTACATCCTGGGGAGACCTCTACTGGAATAACTGCAGTAAAAGTACTAATAGCACACTGTTAAAATACTCTGTTACAAGTTGAAGTCCTGCAGTGAAAATGTAACTTCAGTAAAAGTCAGTAAGTATTATCAGGAAAATGTAGTTGTTGCGGAGTATGTTTTCTGTGTGGTATAAAGTGTTTTTACTGCAGTAAAACATCAACCATTGCTAGTATATTGACCCTCGTGTTGTCTTCGGGTCAAAATTGAAAATGAACTTTTTCTTGTGCTTTTTTTAAAGTTTTTTTTATTCTTTAATTTTTTATTTTCTCTGTACAAGAGGCGGGACCAACGGGCATAGTTCACATGACTCTGTACGCCATTGGATAGTCCTTCAACCAATCAGAGCAGAGATCCGGGTGACGTAGCAGCAACAGCGGCATCAACGGGTTGCTGCTCTTTGGTGGCCGCCATGTTGAATGTAAACAAGAAGCTGCTCGGTCGCTTCTCTATCGTCATCGTGTTAAACCGGCCAATAGCGAGTCAGGTGGATGAACCAGTTTGTGATTGGTCCCCGCAGATTTGTAAAGGAAGCAGGAGAGATAAACGTACAGGTTTCCAGCCTGAGCTGCAGACTGTATTAAGATATTTATGACTTTATACCTACTTTTTGAGTTAAAACCCCTCAGAAATCATGATTCCTTTTGACTAATAGTTAACATGAGAGGATGTTGAGTGGATCACAGACTGGTTTATGACTAATTTAAGTCAGGATATGGTCTTGAAACCATTTACTTTTTTTCAGATGCTATAAAATTCAATAAAACACCCAAAATGTTATGGAAGAAATCATTAAATTTACCTGCGAAGAACGTTGTATCCATACAGCGCACATGCATGCATCCTTGTTATTTTTGGGCAATTTGGTTGAAAGATATATATATATATATATATATATATATATATATATATATATATATATATCTTTCTGATATTAAAAACTGTAAAAACGTGTCAAATTGGACCCGATGACGACACAAATGTTAAAACAAAAACATAAGAAATAGAAAAATTGCTTCATGTGACAAGAAAGATGAATCTAAAGACCAATTGTTCTGGTTTTCTAGATTTAAATGACTTTTTCAAAATGTGGTTATTAGAGCAGCGTGATGCATTTTCTCTGCTCGGCTCAGCGTGACTCAGCGCCGAGGACATCTCAGTTCCTTCTGCTAACAACAGTGTTTATATTCAGTAAATGGCCGTTGTGTTCCTCCAACCCTCAGCGATGAATGAATAAAAGATGGCTAACTGTCACAGATCCTCTTTAAAACTGACTTTAAAGTCCCCCGGAGCCATTTTGGCTCAACTGGCGGCCAAATCATTACAAACTCCTGCCGTATAACGCAGGTCATTTCAAACCTCCAGAGAAGGGGTGGCCAACCTTTCTTTATCTACGGGCTACTGAAGGGACCAAGAGCTACTTGCATCACATCGCCTTCATTTATTTACACAACACACATGAGCTGAATGGAGCTACTGTTGGGACACGTATGAAATTGCAAAACACAAATCCTATGAAAAATCTTCACTTCATGTCAAGGTTCACGACTATTTTATACTTATTTTAGCCCACAAAGTAATCGCTACATTACTGTCCTGCAGACACTCGCTTTAACCTACGCACCCGATCCCCGCGCACATAAACAACCAGACCTCTGCCGTCACGCCACTGAGCGTGGATAAGTGAGGTCATCTCACCCTCTTCTCTACACATTACATACTTATTATTCCAATATGCATCTTGCACACTACTTTGCAGTATTACTTTTTGCACTTTGCATCTCACTCTATGTGTACTTGTCTTGATATTATGTCTTATTTGTATATTTGTATGTTTGTATATTATGTTGATATGTGCCTATATTATATATGTACTGTATAGGCTATACAGTATATATACAGTATATATGTATATGTATATTGTCTCTATTGTACAGTATGTGTCTATATTCTATCTGTCTACTGAATGTTTACTACGACATGTCTATTTGTTGAATGTATAGAGTTAACACCTACTGAAGTCTAATTCCTTGTGTATGTATTAGTATACTTGGCCAATAAAACTCATTCTGATTCTGATAATATCCCAAAGACCCAAAGACCGACTGCTCTAGAGGATATCCCAACGTTTCAACAGATATTCACAATATTTCCAGTTGATTTAAAGGAGCAAAGTAGTTTAGATCGAGCTGAATAAATGTTAAGTTATGTAACTCACGTCCCCAGTTGAGGGCGATGCCGGCGGCGATGATGACGATCCCTCCCAGGATGGAGACCACGGACAGGACCATGGCGTTACGGCCCAGACGCCGAGCTCCGTCCACGTTGCCCTGCTGCAGACTGTTCCGGGACTGAACGCGGAGGAAACAGTGAACAACGTGTGATTAAGGAGAAAACACAAGACGTTCACCCAGGAAACCCGGAAGAAAGCGACTGACTCGTACCATGACGGAGAAGACGAGGGCTACGATGTTGATGGGCCACAGCGGGCAGAAGCAGGACAGGATGGCGAGGATCAGGTAGTCTCTGGGCTTGGACCCGTCCGCGGCGGCCTCCGTGATGGCGCTGGGCCGGCGGGTGAGCGAGGGCCTGGGGGAGCCTGCCGCCAAAGAGCCGGACCGGCTGCTCAGACCGGGCCGGCCGTTGGCGTGGCCGCCCGGATGGCCGTGAAGCTTGGGCGACACGGAGGACACCGTGGGAGACGATTCCACCCGCACAGGACCCACGCCGTTACCTGGAAGAGAAGGAGGGAGAAACAAAACGACGTATTTGGGTTTTTTAAAGATTCAAGTCTTCAGTAAGAAGTAGAGCTCGACCGATAAAGCATTTTTAAGGCCGATATCGATACAAACCAGTCCCTCCAGAAAAACGTGATGATGCGATCGCATAATTCAACGCACAATCAGCCAAAGTCTGCACATTTATGCGAGGGCCGCATTTTTTCAAATACGCCGCACTTTCGACACAAATTGCAGATTTCCGCGCAAAATATGCGGGGCTTGCATGATTTCATAATCCCCGCATTTTCGTTGCAAAAAAGTCACAAATATCTCAGCAGAAAGATGAAAAATGTTGTTTACTTCACACGAGAGCAGCCATTTTCCCCTGTTGCCATGGGAACATTATGAAGTGACGTAATGTCGCCTAGTGAGAACACGGTGTTGGGGGGGAATCGCTTTGTTTTCTCTTTTTCATCAAACCGCAGATTTTGCAAGTTCCCGCAATTTCATTGCATAAAACTGCATAAATATCCCGCATATTCCATCACTTGTTTTAAGAAAACGTGCCGCATAATGAAGGATTTTTGCCCGCAACAATCACAAAAAAAATTTCTGGAGGGACTGACAAATATTTGGTGATTTAAAAATCAAATATTCTGATATATCGGCCGATACATATTTTTTTATAAATCCAGAAACTAAAAAAGTAAAATAAGCCCTTAATTCACCCGTTTACATGTGGAAATATACTGGCTCTATACACGCTAGAAGTAGTGATGAAAACAGGTTGGAAAATATAGAAATTACTATTTATTCTTTGGTCATACTTCATATTTTATTTGTTGCTACCCTGCGTTTTATTAATCTGAACCGGGAAAGGAACTAAGGTAATTAAGTACACAAGGCTACTTAAATAAAAATACTTGTTAACTTCCTGCCATGGATTGTTTTTTACAGGACGGGTGTATTTACTCTCCACGTTGTCGCTGATCACGGTGAGGTGATCCATGTCGTCCGTTTGATTGCCGTCCGGAGCGTGCGTTGTTGCGCTGGTCGGTTGAAAGGTCACGGGGGCGTGGTCGGCCTCTCTGCCCTGCTCCGTGCTGATTGGCTGCTGGGACTCCTCCATGCTGCTGCTGGTCGCCATGAGACGGGGAAGACGAAGAGAAGGGTTGAAGAAAAGCTGAAGGCACGGCGCTCTCTGAAACCAATCACAGAGACAGAGTCAGACAAACAACATGGTCTCCCTCCCGATAGGGTCTCCCTCCCAATAGGGTCTCACTCCCAACAGGGTCTCACTCCCAACAGGGTCTCACTCCCAACATGGTCTCCCTCCCGATAGAAAGTCTTCCATTCTCCCCGGGACACAAACTCTGCTCCCCAGCTTGAAAGCATACAAATGGCTGATGAGAGCAGCCTGGGTTAGTTGCCTGTTGCACAGAATATCAAACAGATCCATCTGTGTGATACTGATGTAATATATACTGTATGTATAATGATACTGATGTAATATATACTGTATGTATAATGATACTGATGTAATATATACTGTATGTATAATGATACAGATGTCTCTGTGTGGGCTGATAAGGTTGTTGATTTATTGCAGTGACTCAACAGATTTCTGGCTCTGTGTCTCTGGTGTAGGTGGACGTGAGCTCAGGCAGAGTTTCTTTAAAAGTCCCACGCACACAGACAGACCAAGATATGTCATATACAACCCCAAATCAGAAAAACACAAATAAAACAAGAAAGTAGTGATTTCTAAATGTACTTTGACTTGTATTTCATTGCAGACAATGTGAACACAAAATATTTCATGTTTTGTCTGGTCAACTTAATTTCATTTGTAAATATACATCATTTCCTGTCATTCAGACCTGCAACACATTCCAAAAAAGGTTGGGACAGGAACAATTTAGGGCTAGTAATCAGGTAAATTGGTTAAATAATGATGTGATTTGAAACAGGTGATGTCAACAGGTTATTGTAATTATGATTTGGTACAAAAGCAGCATCCAAGAAAGGTCTAGTCCTTTAGGAGCAAAGATGGGCCGAGGATCGCCAGTTTGCCAACAAATACGTGAGAAAATTATTGAAATGTTTAAAAACAATGTTCCTCAAAGAAAGATAGGAAGACATTTGCTTATTTCACCTTCAACAGTGCATAACATAATTAAAAGATTCAAGGAATGAAGAGGAATTTCAGTGTATAAAGGACAAGGGCGCAAGCCTAAGCTGAACAACCGTGATCTCCGAGCCCTCAGGCAGCACTGCATCAAGAATCGTCATTCATCTATAAGCGATATCACCACATGGGCTCAGGACTACTTTGGCAAACCTTTGTCAAGTACCACAATACGTAGTTACAGCCAAAAATGCCAGTTAAAACTGTACTGTGCCAAAAGGAAGCCCTATGTTAACAGTGTCCAGAAGCACCGTCGACTTCTCTGGGCTCGGAGGCATCTGGGATGGACCATCACACAGTGGAAACGTGTACTGTGGTCAGATGAATCAGTATTTTAGGTATTTTTGGGAGAAATGGACGCCGTGTGCTCCGGACCAAAGAAGAAAAGGATTATCCAGACTATTACCAGCAACAAGTCCAAAAGCCAGGGTCTGTCATGGTATGGGGTTGTGTCAGTGCCCTTGGCAAAGGTAACTTGCACTTCTGTGATGGCACCATTAATGCTGAAAAGTACATAGAGATTTTGGAGCACAATATGCTGCCCTCAAGAAGACATCTTTTCCAGGGACGTCCATGCATATTTCAACAATATAATGCAAAACCACATTCTGCACACATTACAAAGTCCTGGTTGCGGAGGAAGAGGATACGGGTACTTGACTGGCCTGCCTGCAGTCCCGACCTGTCTCCAATAGAGAATGTGTGGCGCATTTTGAAGCGCAAAATGCAACATGAAGACCCCGTACTGTTGCCCACCTTAAGACTTGTTTGCAGCACGAATGGGACAAAATTACACCTGAAACACTTCATCACTTGGTGTCTTCAGTCCCTAAACGTCTTTTAAGTGTTGTGAAAAGGAATGGCAACATTACAAAGTGGTAAATGCTTTACTGTTCCAACTTTTTTTGAAATGTGTTGCAAGAACCAAAATAGGAATTTTGTTTTTTTGAAAGAAAAACAATAAAAATCATGAGGTACACATTAAATCATGTGCTGTTGTATTGTCTGCAATGAAATACAAGTCAAAGTACATTTAGAAATCACTACTTTCTTTTTTTATTTGTGTTTTCCATACTGTCCCAACCTTTTCTGATTTGGGGTTGTATATATATATATATATATATATATATATATATATATATATATATATATATTTGAATTCTAGAACTCCCAGCAGAAAGCATTACTGTACAAGATTATACCTCCCCAAATAACTCTTTAAACCAGAAACACACTTTAAACAAGATTATCCATCTTTTACAAAAAACACCGCAGCCTAAAAACCTTATGAGATGTAAAAAAAGAAAAAGCTTGTTTCCTCTGAGATACGACTCAAAACAAGATGTTTTCTTCTCATCCAAAAAGAAGTCCCAATGTCTCACTAGTCATGTTTCCATCAACGTATTTTTGCCACATTTTGAAGTATCGCATTAGAAAATGTTGATGGAAATGGCAAAATTCGTAAAAAAAAACAAACATGGTTTTTGCCTTCTGCATGCGCAAAATGGCCGATGGAAACAGCTTTGTCGAATAAGTTGTGACGTAGCGAACATGTAAGTCACATGACTATAGTCCCGGTATCCATTGGATGGGCGAAGGATCGGTGGTCCCATCCAGGGCGGCGTGCGTAGTGGAGTTGTGCTGCACTATAGCCTGGGCCGCAGACACGTCCAAACAAGCAACACAAACTTCTGAAAATGCCCAGAATGGATTATTGGGGGCGAGTTGTAACCCCCTCTCCCCCCTGTAAATTACACCTATGGTAACTATGGTAATGTAGCATATTAGTTCTTTCCAGGAAACTTTTCAAGAAGACATTATAGGACAACTTTCAGTGGGAAACATTAATGTACAAGATTCAATAAATGTCTTAAATTCTAATGGGCAGGAATCTGTGTCATGGAAAAAACATTTAAATAAAACGAATAATGAAACAGCATGATCTGTTATTTCTGTCTCTGTATAAAACAGTTTCTTATTTAATCATTTAAACACAGGCTTTAAACACTGAGGGTTGCCTTTGGTTATAAAATGGTACTTAATGTATTTTTAATGCACCACTGAACCCTTTCTGATGCAGCAGAGCCTCCACACTGCTGCAGCGCTCCTGCAGCGAGGGGTGTGTGTGTGCGGGGGGGGGGGGGGGGGTCTGCAGCCCCTAGTGTTTTCTCAAAAGAATCTTTTAGGGTTTCTAAATAACTTTACTGGACCAGCGAATCGGCAGAGCAGAAAAAGCTGTTACTGCAGGAAATATCTAGTCTGGCGATCACCAGACCAAGATCGGCCTGGGTTTACCCAGTCTAGGAAATACCAGTTACGCAGTTTACTCCAAATTCCTGCCCTTATAACGTGCATACGTTACGTAATGTATACCCTGCACACGTTACGTAACTTATACCCTACACTCATTACGTAATGTATACCCTGCATACGTTACGTAACTTATACCCTACATACGTTACGTAACTTATACCCTACATACGTTACGTATACCCTGCATACATTACGTAACGAATACCCTACATATGCTACGTAACTTATACCCTGCATACGATATGTAACTTATACCCTACACACGTTACGCAACTTATACCCTACACACATTACATAATGTATACCCTGCATACGTTACGTAACGTGTACCCTGTATATGTTACGTAACTTGTACCCTGCACACGTTACGTAACTTAAACCCTACATACGTTACGTATACCCTGCATACATTACGTAACGAATACCCTACATACGCTACGTAACTTATACCCTACACACATTACATAATGTATACCCTGCATACGTTACGTAACGTGTACGCTGTATATGTTACGTAACTTGTACCCTGCACACGTTACGTAACTTATACCCTGCAAACGTTACGTAATTTATACCCTGCATACGTTACGTAATGTATACCCCGCATACGTTACGTAATGTATACCCCGCATACGTTACGTAATGTATAACCTGCATACGTTACGTAATGTATACCCCGCATACGTTACGTAATGTATACCCCGCATACGTTACGTAATGTATAACCTGCATACGTTACGTAATGTATACCCCGCATACGTTATGTAATGTATAACCTGCATACGTTACGTAATGTATACCCCGCATACGTTACGTAATGTATACCCCGCATACGTTATGTAATGTATAACCTGCATACGTTACGTAATGTATACCCCGCATACGTTACGTAATGTATACCCCGCATACGTTACGTAATGTATAACCTGCATACGTTATGTAATGTATACCCCGCATACGTTACGTAATGTATACCCTGCATACGTTACGTAACGTATACCCCGCATACGTTACGTAATGTATAACCTGCATACGCTACGTAACGTATACCCTGCATACGTTATGTAACTTAAGGACTTTGCCAGGAGTGAAAATGAGACATCCTCAACATGTGTTGTGTTGTGAATGATGAAGAACATGGAGCTCAACAGCGAGTCATCTCCGTTGACTCGGGATGGGTGTCAAGATCCGGCTTTAAACTTGTTCCGGTTCCAGACTGGTCGGTACCGAAGTACCGATAAGCTCCAGGACAAACGATACTGCTATCGCGTTTTATGTGATGCCGCCGGGCGCCCGCCGGATCTAAGTGTCTTAACTTAGTCAGGCTATACACAAGTAGTGAACTCATTAGAAGAAACACTCTGCGGATATGTGTGTGTGTGTGTGTGTGTGTGTGTGTGTGTGTGTGTGTTTTATTTAGAATCAAACATCAGATTTTATAAACTACATGTGTTTTGTGTGCAGGAATCTTAATGTGTAAAGTAACTAGTAACTAAAGCTGTAACAGATGAATGTAGTGGAGTAAAAGTACTTAGTTACATTCCAAAACTGCCGTTTGCTGGGAACGGATCAGTCGGCAGATAAAGGTTGATGTGAGCGACAGCCGGCAGGACAAACTGCTTCTTAGAACGAGCAGAGAAGTCTCTGCAGCAGCGACTCGCTGACTGAACGTTGTAAAGACCTGCAGGACTCGATCGATGACTCGTACTGCTCTTCCCCCCCTTCACCCCCCTCACTCTCCACCCTTCCCCCCCCTAGCCCATTCCCCCTCTCTCGCCCCCCTGCGTACTGACCCACCCCCCGCCCCTGAGGACCAAACGCTGCGGTGCTGCTTCAGCTGACAAATGCAGTCTTGTTACAGAAGTACACTTTATATTCCCGTGTGTGTGTGTGTGTGTGTGTGTGTGTATGTGTGTGTATGTGTGTGTATGTGTGTGCGCTTATGCGCTTGTGTGTGCATGTGTGTGTGTGTCACACACTCAGTGACTGTGTGTCCCTGTGCGTGTGTGTGTGTGTGTGAGTGTGTGTGTGTGTGTGTGTGTGTCTCTGTGAGTGTGTATGTGTCTCTGTGAGTGTGTGTGTGTTTGTGCCTGTGTGTGTGCGCCTGTGTGTGTGTGCCTGTATGTGTGTGTGTCTGTGCGTGTGTCTATGTGTGTGTGTGCCTGTATGTGTGTGTGTGTGTGTGCCTGTATGTGTGTGTCTATGTGTGTGTGTGTGTGTCTGTGCGTGTGTCTCTGTGTGTGTGTGTGTGTGTTTGTGTTAAGTTACAGCAGCAGTGTGCAGAGCTGCAGTGTCATTTAAAAACAGGAAGCTGATCAGCAGAAGGACCTCGGCAGACATCACGTTAACATCCGCGGATGATTCATTGTTGAGTTTTTTTCAACATATTTCATCTTTATCGCAGAGAACCTGGTGGTCAAAAAGTCCTCAGATATGAGGTGAAATCAAAATACTCCTGCATTTCAAACTTCCTTACTTGTACCTACGCTTTATCTGGAAATAAGTACTTAAAATATAAAAGTAAATATACTCATTACATGGCAGAAAGTGCCCCGAAATCACCATCACCAAACTACACCAGACTCCATGTAAATAATCAGGACTTTTATCATCGTAAAACACACTCCATCCAAAGTGGACAGAAACTAAATAAAACTACCAAAGTCCGTCTTGGTTCATCTTTCCACTGGTCCAACAATCACCACTCTGGTCTGGTTGAGATAAACCCTTAATTCACCCATTTACATGTGGAGATATGCTGGCTCTATACACGCTAAAAGTAGTGATTATTTACATGGAGTCTGGCTCTATACACGCTAAAAGTCCTGATTATTTACATGGAGTCTGGCTCTATACACGCTAAAAGTAGTGATTATTTACATGGAGTTTGGCTCTATACACGCTAAAAGTAGTGATTATTTACATGGAGTCTGGCTCTATACACGCTAAAAGTCCTGATTATTTACATGGAGTCTGGCTCTATACACGCTAAAAGTCCTGATTATTTACATGGAGTCTGGCTCTATACACGCTAAAAGTAGTGATTATTTACATGGAGTCTGGCTCTATACACGCTAAAAGTCCTGATTATTTACATGGAGTCTGGCTCTATACACGCTAAAAGTAGTGATTATTTACATGGAGTCTGGCTCTATACACGCTAAAAGTAGTGATTATTTACATGGAGTCTGGCTCTATACACGCTAAAAGTAGTGATTATTTACATGGAGTCAGGCTCTATACACGCTAAAAGTCCTGATTATTTACATGGAGTCTGGTGGGATTGTTGATGGGGATTTTGGGGGCTTTTGTTAAAACTCAAAACAGAAGAGTCGCGAAACGGTATATCTAATACATCACCAAACTGCATTTATACACACTATTACTGCAGTAAGGTTTTGAATGCAGGACTTCTACTTATTTTGGCCTACTTTCACTGCAGTAAATGATCTGAGTACTGAGTTGTATAACGTTTCTGCTGACAGAGTTAAACGTTTTCTTCTTGACCTTGAGAGTTGAAGAGAAAGGTGGAAGGTCTTTAAAGAGGGTCGAGGTCTAAACAGCCGCGTGTCACATCAATTAACCCGCCGTCGCTCGCTCCGCTCTCAGTCAGAGGCGGATTAGCGCCGGCAGCTTCTCTCCAGAGTCAGAGGAGGGACGCCATCAGGGAGAGAGTTGTTTTTAGCTCTGCAGCGGCAGCGGGATGACTCCACGTCAGTCCGTCGGCATTGTCGTGGTGCTCGAGACCGGCCTTGGTCTCGAGCACCACTTTCTGAAAGTCTCAGTCTTTCAGAATCGGACGCATTTTTACTCGGCCTTTATTTCAAGAACCGTCAAAATATAATCGCTGCGTGTGCATTACTGTGATTGGCTGTAGAACTTCCTGCTTCAGATGCAACCAATAACTTGACTCAGTTCTAGTTTGAAATGTGTTAATCTCTTCAGCCAGACCCTTCAACAAGCACTCCCAAGAAAGTCAACGCGGGAAACAGGAGAAGAAAGTCTGGCTAGTGGCCTGGTCTTGGACTTGGTCTCGGTCTCAACCCCTCAAAGTCTCGGTCTTGTATCGGTCTCAACCCCTCAAAGTCTCGGTCTTGGTCTCAGTCTCAACCCCTCAAGGTCTCGGTCTCAACCCCTCAAAGTCTCGGTCTTGTCTTGGTCTCAACCCCTCAAAGTCTCGGTCTTGTCTTGTTCTCAACCCCTCAAAGTCTCGGTCTTGTCTTGGTCTCAACCCCTCAAAGTCTTGGTCTTGTCTTGTTCTCAACCCCTCAAAGTCTCGGTCTTGTCTTGGTCTCAACCCCTCAAAGTCTCGGTCTTGTCTTGTTCTCAATCCCTCAAAGTCTCGGTCTTGTCTTGGTCTCAACCCCTCAAAGTCTTGGTCTTGTCTTGTTCTCAATCCCTCAAAGTCTTGGTCTTGTCTTGGTCTCAACCCTTCAAAGTCTCGGTCTTGTCTTGGTCTCAACCCTTCAAAGTCTCGGTCTTGTCTCTGTCCTGATACACTCTGGTCTTGTTGTTGACGTGGTCTTGACTACAACACTGTCCATCAGTCAGCTGATGTTTGCACTTGATACAGACCGGTTAATAAATACACTAGATAATGGTTGGTCAGAGTCGTCCACATTCAGTCCTTGAACCTGCAGAGGGTTAGTGTCCCACTTCATTTACCTCCATCAGCAACACGTCCTGTCTGTCTGGGGCTTCCAACGCCTTTGTCAGGTTTTTTTTTAATGCATTTGTTTAACTTTCGACCCTCACTAGGGACACTTTTGACCCTTGGTTTCGATGCTCACTTTCGCCGCTTTCAACTCTTGATTTCGATGCTGTAGCTGGCTTCAGACACCCACTTCCTCGCTTTCGAATCCTCGCCCTGGACCCTCGCCCTGGACCTTCGCTTTTGACGCTCGCTGTTAAACCCCGACCCTAACCGCATGTCTTGAATTGTCCTTTTTTTGTTATATAGCATCGAAAGCAAAGCGTAGAACAAAGCGACGAGGTCTCTGACTGGTTTTACTGTCTAGTTGTTTTATTTTACCGTCAAATCTGTGAAGAAAAGCGTAGCATACGTAACATATATCTGTAGCAGCGTTGTTGGAGGGACAAAGACTTCTGTAATTGTTGCGTTTGTGACAAATAAAGAACTTGAGACTTTTCCAGAAGCGAGTGTCCTACTGTCTTGTTTTAAGAGACGATGGGTCCTATCCTGCACACGGCGCAGCGCAAGGTGCAGCGCAAAGCCCAACGCAAGTGTCTTTGCTAGTTTACAACCGACCCAGTTGTCAGTTTTCCCATCCAGCGCCCACGTCGTTTAAATAACAAATGCACCTGTGCCCATCTGTGGCCCATGTGGGCATGCTGGTCTTACAGGGAGGTGTGTTCAGGTGCATTCTGGGTGTGCTGGTCTTACAGGGAGGTGTGTTCAGGTGCATTCTGGGTGTGCTGGTCTTACAGGGAGGTGTGTTCAGGTGCATTCTGGGCGTGCTGGTCTTACAGGGAGGTGTGTTCAGGTGCATTCTGGGTGTGCTGGTCTTACAGGGAGGTGTGTTCAGGTGCATTCTGGGTGTGCTGGTCTTACAGGGAGGTGTGTTCAGGTGCATTCTGGGCGTGCTGGTCTTACAGGGAGGTGTGTTCAGGTGCATTCTGGGTGTGCTGGTCTTACAGGGAGATGTGTTCAGGTGCATTCTGGGCGTGCTGGTCTTACAGGGAGGTGTGTTCAGGTGCATTCTGGGCGTGCTGGTCTTACAGGGAGGTGTGTTCAGGTGCATTCTGGGTGTGCTGGTCTTACAGGGAGGTGTGTTCAGGTGCATTCTGGGTGTGTTGGTCTTACAGGGAGGTGTGTTCAGGTGCATTCTGGGCGTGCTGGTCTTACAGGGAGGTGTGTTCAGGTGCATTCTGGGTGTGCTGGTCTTACAGGGAGATGTGTTCAGGTGCATTCTGGGCGTGCTGGTCTTACAGGGAGGTGTGTTCAGGTTCATTCTGGGTGTGCTGGACTTACAGGGAGGTGTGTTCAGGTGCATTCTGGGCGTATTGCTATATTGAGGCAGCGGGAAGTGATGGCACCATTGACCAACAAAAACCTGGTCTAAAGTCAATAACGCAGCATTTCATTGTTATTTTAACAGCACATTAGTAAAATGCTCCGAGGCTCGTGCACAGCACGTGCACACTATGCTTGTTACACACACAGGGACGCACAGCAGCACACACACATGCAGAAGATTACTAATAAACATATTAGGGTGTAAATCCTCCATCATAACAGCAATGCTCCAAGGTCCAAACGCGCCTGGCTTTTAAAGGGAATGGGAGATGACTCTCTGATTGGTTGATTGCATGTTACGCCCAAAACACACCTCTGATTAATGAAGACACTCAGTACAACCCTTTAGAACCACGCGCCCTGCAAAGTAGCGCTGTGCGCTCAGATTGTTAAAATAGGTCCTTTGACTTCAACAAGAGATTCTTCAAATAAATGCATTTAAATCTGGAAAACGTGAGTGATTGTCCACAGACCTGCAGGGCTGCAGCAGTTTAGTTTTTAGTTTAAATTCAGGAGACACAAAACAGCCGAGGTAGACGTTAAAACACACACACACACACCCCGACACACACACACACACACTTCAGCCGGCTCGACCATTTTGTTAAAGAGATCCGATCTCAAGGCTTTCTGGCAGAAGTGCACACTTTAAAATGCAGAGAAACCTCATCAATCACGTTTAGTTCGACCTTTACTTTTGATGAAGATTTCATTACAGATTTCTGCGTGCAGCAGCATATATGCGAGTCTCTAATTCAGCCTGCTGCTGATGACCACCGACAGAAACTTCCTCGGTGCTTTTCGTTACAAGAGATAAGATACATACTTTATATATTCCTGGGGAGAAATGTGCACATCACAGCAGTAAATAAACCCATTCTCATGAACGGGCTTGAACGATATCGTAAGAAAACGCTTAGCACAACAATTCCTTTGATAGTCTACAATATTAGGCAACCGCCGACCGGTCACATGACAGTTAAGTTAAGCGATCTTTACAGTTGAGTTCAGCCTACGAAAAGTGAGCATCATGCAGCGACGACAGTTAAGTTTAGACACCAAAACGCTGACTTTTCCCAGCGTATTTTTCAACATTTTGGTGGCTTTTGTTGTTTTGTTCTTATTTTTTTGCCTGACTACGCCACGGGCCGGCCCTGCCTCTTCAGACGTTCTCACTCCCAACTCGCACAACAATGACGCTTGGTTGGTGTCTCTCAGCGTCTGAGACCAACGTAAGAATCACCCTTTAGCGTCTGTGTGGACCGCAGCAGCACGGCCGCGGCGCTGTAAGATAACGTAAGAAGAGAGACAACAGTAGAGAGTAGTATGTAGAGAGACAGCAGTAGAGAGTAGTATGTAGAGAGACATCAGTAGAGAGTAGTATGTAGAGAGACAGCAGTAGAGAGTAGTATGTAGAGATACAGCAGTAGAGAGTAGTATGTAGAGAGACAGCAGTAGAGAGTAGTATGTAGAGAGACAACAGTAGAGAGTAGTATGTATAGAGACAACAGTAGAGAGTAGTATGTAGAGAGACAGCAGTAGAGAGTAGTATGTAGAGACATCAGTAGAGAGTAGTATGTAGAGAAACAACAATAGAGAGTAGTATGTAGAGAGACAACAGTAGAGAGTAGTATGTAGAGAGACAATAGTAGAGAGTAGTATGTAGAGAGACAACAGTAGAGAGTAGTATGTAGAGAGACAGCAGTAGAGAGTAGTATGTAGAGAGACAGCAGTAGAGAGTAGTATGTAGAGAGACAATAGTAGAGAGTAGTATGTAGAGAGACAGCAGTAGAGAGTAGTATGTAGAGAGACAACAGTAGAGAGTAGTATGTAGAGAGACAACAGTAGAGAGTAGTATGTAGAGAGACAACAGTAGAGAGTAGTATGTAGAGAGACAATAGTAGAGAGTAGTATGTAGAGAGACAACAGTAGAGAGTAGTATGTAGAGAGACAGCAGTAGAGAGTAGTATGTAGAGAGACAACAGTAGAGAGTAGTATGTATAGAGACAACAGTAGAGAGTAGTATGTAGAGAGACAATAGTAGAGAGTAGTATGTAGAGAGACAGCAGTAGAGAGTAGTATGTAGAGAGACAACAGTAGAGAGTAGTATGTAGAGAGACAACAGTAGAGAGTAGTATGTAGAGAGACAACAGTAGAGAGTAGTATGTAGAGAGACAGCAGTAGAGAGTAGTATGTAGAGAGACAACAGTAGAGAGTAGTATGTAGAGAGACAACAGTAGAGAGTAGTATGTAGAGAGACAGCAGTAGAGAGTAGTATGTAGAGAGACAGCAGTAGAGAGTAGTATGTAGAGAGACAGCAGTAGAGAGTAGTATGTAGAGAGACAACAGTAGAGAGTAGTATGTAGAGAGACAACAGTAGAGAGTAGTATGTAGAGAGACAACAGTAGAGAGTAGTATGTAGAGAGACAACAGTAGAGAGTAGTATGTAGAGAGACAACAGTAGAGAGTAGTATGTAGAGAGACAATAGTAGAGAGTAGTATGTAGAGAGACAACAGTAGAGAGTAGTATGTAGAGAGACAATAGTAGAGAGTAGTATGTAGAGAGACAACAGTAGAGAGTAGTATGTAGAGAGACAACAGTAGAGAGTAGTATGTAGAGAGACAGCAGTAGAGAGTAGTATGTAGAGAGACAGCAGTAGAGAGTAGTATGTAGAGAGACAGCAGTAGAGAGTAGTATGTAGAGAGACAACAGTAGAGAGTAGTATGTAGAGAGACAATAGTAGAGAGTAGTATGTAGAGAGACAACAGTAGAGAGTAGTATGTAGAGAGACAATAGTAGAGAGTAGTATGTAGAGAGACAATAGTAGAGAGTAGTATGTAGAGAGACAGCAGTAGAGAGTAGTATGTAGAGAGACAATAGTAGAGAGTAGTATGTAGAGAGACAACAGTAGAGAGTAGTATGTAGAGAGACAACAGTAGAGAGTAGTATGTAGAGAGACAATAGTAGAGAGTAGTATGTAGAGAGACAGCAGTAGAGAGTAGTATGTATAGAGACAATAGTAGAGAGTAGTATGTAGAGAGACAATAGTAGAGAGTAGTATGTAGAGAGACAGCAGTAGAGAGTAGTATGTAGAGAGACAATAGTAGAGAGTAGTATGTAGAGAGACAGCAGTAGAGAGTAGTATGTAGAGAGACAGCAGTAGAGAGTAGTATGTAGAGAGACAACAGTAGAGAGTAGTATGTAGAGAGACAATAGTAGAGAGTAGTATGTAGAGAGACAGCAGTAGAGAGTAGTATGTATAGAGACAACAGTAGAGAGTAGTATGTAGAGAGACAACAGTAGAGAGTAGTATGTAGAGAGACAGCAGTAGAGAGTAGTATGTAGAGAGACAGCAGTAGAGAGTAGTATGTATAGAGACAACAGTAGAGAGTAGTATGTAGAGAGACAGCAGTAGAGAGTAGTATGTAGAGAGACAGCAGTAGAGAGTAGTATGTAGAGAGACAACAGTAGAGAGTTGTATGTAGAGAGACAGCAGTAGAGAGTAGTATGTAGAGAGACAATAGTAGAGAGTAGTATGTAGAGAGACAGCAGTAGAGAGTAGTATGTAGAGAGACAACAGTAGAGAGTAGTATGTAGAGAGACAGCAGTAGAGAGTAGTATGTAGAGAGACAACAGTAGAGAGTAGTATGTAGAGAGACAGCAGTAGAGAGTAGTATGTAGAGAGACAGCAGTAGAGAGTAGTATGTAGAGAGACAACAGTAGAGAGTAGTATGTAGAGAGACAGCAGTAGAGAGTAGTATGTAGAGAGACAACAGTAGAGAGTAGTATGTAGAGAGACAGCAGTAGAGAGTAGTATGTATAGAGACAGCAGTAGAGAGTAGTATGTAGAGAGACAACAGTAGAGAGTAGTATGTAGAGAGACAACAGTAGAGAGTAGTATGTAGAGAGACAACAGTAGAGAGTAGTATGTAGAGAGACAGCAGTAGAGAGTAGTATGTAGAGAGACAACAGTAGAGAGTAGTATGTAGAGAGACAGCAGTAGAGAGTAGTATGTATAGAGACAGCAGTAGAGAGTAGTATGTATAGAGACAGCAGTAGAGAGTAGTATGTAGAGAGACAGCAGTAGAGAGTAGTATGTAGAGAGACAGCAGTAGAGAGTAGTATGTAGAGAGACAGCAGTAGAGAGTAGTATGTATAGAGACAACAGTAGAGAGTAGTATGTAGAGAGACAGCAGTAGAGAGTAGTATGTAGAGAGACAGCAGTAGAGAGTAGTATGTAGACAACAGTAGAGAGTAGTATGTAGAGAGACAGCAGTAGAGAGTAGTATGTAGAGAGACAACAGTAGAGAGTAGTATGTAGACAACAGTAGAGAGTAGTATGTAGAGACATCAGTAGAGAGTAGTATGTAGAGAGACAGCAGTAGAGAGTAGTATGTAGAGAGACAACAGTAGAGAGTAGTATGTATAGAGACAACAGTAGAGAGTAGTATGTAGAGAGACAGCAGTAGAGAGTAGTATGTAGAGAGACAGCAGTAGAGAGTAGTATGTAGACAACAGTAGAGAGTAGTATGTAGAGAGACAGCAGTAGAGAGTAGTATGTAGAGAGACAACAGTAGAGAGTAGTATGTAGACAACAGTAGAGAGTAGTATGTAGAGAGACAATAGTAGAGAGTAGTATGTAGAGAGACAGCAGTAGAGAGTAGTATGTAGAGAGACAACAGTAGAGAGTAGTATGTAGAGAGACAACAGTAGAGAGTAGTATGTATAGAGACAACAGTAGAGAGTAGTATGTAGAGAGACAACAGTAGAGAGTAGTATGTATAGAGACATCAGTAGAGAGTAGTATGTAGAGAGACAGCAGTAGAGAGTAGTATGTAGAGAGACAACAGTAGAGAGTAGTATGTATAGAGACAACAGTAGAGAGTAGTATGTAGAGAGACAACAGTAGAGAGTAGTATGTATAGAGACAGCAGTAGAGAGTAGTATGTAGAGAGACATCAGTAGAGAGTAGTATGTAGAGAGACAGCAGTAGAGAGTAGTATGTAGAGACATCAGTAGAGAGTAGTATGTAGAGAGACAACAGTAGAGAGTAGTATGTAGAGAGACATCAGTAGAGAGTAGTATGTAGAGAGACAGCAGTAGAGAGTAGTATGTAGAGAGACAGCAGTAGAGAGTAGTATGTAGAGACAGCAGTAGAGAGTAGTATGTAGAGAGACAACAGTAGAGAGTAGTATGTAGAGAGACATCAGTAGAGAGTAGTATGTAGAGAGACAGCAGTAGAGAGTAGTATGTAGAGAGACAGCAGTAGAGAGTAGTATGTAGAGACAGCAGTAGAGAGTAGTATGTAGAGAGACAGCAGTAGAGAGTAGTATGTAGAGAGACAGCAGTAGAGAGTAGTATGTAGAGACAGCAGTAGAGAGTAGTATGAAGAGAGACAACAGTAGAGAGTAGTATGTAGAGAGACATCAGTAGAGAGTAGTATGTAGAGAGACAACAGTAGAGAGTAGTATGTAGAGAGACATCAGTAGAGAGTAGTATGTAGAGAGACAGCAGTAGAGAGTAGTATGTAGAGAGACAGCAGTAGAGAGTAGTATGTAGAGAGTAGTATGTAGAGAGAGA